>MQRK01235427.1:0-10899 GCA_001938485.1 Girardia tigrina
TCGTAGAATTGAATGGGCTAAAAATAATATGAAACAGCAATGGGATTCTGTTGTATTTAGTGACGAGAGCATCTTTAGAAGTTTTAGCTGCTCTAAAAACACTCTGGTCAGAAGATTTATTTATGAATCCTTAAGTCCCCGTTGTACAAAGAAGGTTATGCAACATGGCCCCCAAGTTCACGTTTGGGGTTGTTTTTCGAAATTTGGCGTTGGAGTACTGAAAAGAATAAATGTCAACCTAAACGCAGAGAAATATCAAAAGGAAATAATAAATGACATTGATATCGTCGGACAATGTCTCAGATTTCCTGAGAAATCATTTATTTTTCAACAAGACCTTGCTCCAGCCCACAAAGCGACTTCGACAACTCGTTTTCTTAACGAAATGAATGTGGAAGTGTTAGACTGGCCTGCCAATTCACCGGACGCAAACCCGATTGACAATTTATGGCATATTATTAAAAGGAATGTAATAAATACTTGCCCTGCAACAGATAATGATCTATGGAATGCCATTCAAGACATATGGTACAAGATCTCTAGGGCACAGGGCGAGTCCCTAGTTCAATCGATGCCCCGTCGTTTATCGTCGATAATACAAATGCGTGGTTATCCAACAAAATATTAATTAAATATTTTATTTTAATACATGTTCAATGTGTCTTTGTTGTAGATCAATAATATTCATGGGGTGCGAACTTACTTATGAACCGCACTGTACAATATTTACTGAGAAAAGTACATTTTTTAAATCGTTATTATTCTGCATATCAACAACTTCCATTTGAAAGTCTACTGAAACTGTATCTACATCGATATTAATTGGCGAGGAAAACATTTTCATGCAAACAGATGTCTTCTCAGCTTTTAACATTTTGAATCGTAATTGAAATTCTTTGATAAAATGTCTATAGTAACGTGTTATTTTCCTAAATGTGGAAAATGAGACACATTATTCACCAAAAAATGCTGTTTCCACAATTGTAATTTGCGTTCAAAGCTCTGAATTTTACCAGACAAATTGGGAATAAACTTTTCTTTTTTCATTTTTTTAAAGGTTAAACTTTAATCCACTTTTCCGGTTAAGTTATATGAGATATACATATGGTTGATAAGAGAAAGTCGATAAAATAAATTTAATTTTAGAAACTATTATCGGGCCACTTGTTGCTCACCTCTGTTTTAAATGATTATAAAAAGTAATTTTATTTTAACCAATAAAATTTAAATTAAATATTTTAAATTAAATAATTCTCTTCAAGTTAGTTCAGATTTGGGATGAGAAGTATTAAACATTGCGTGATGAATTTAAGTTAAAGCGATATTATTGATTGTTATAGAGATGATCAAGACTGTGAATGTAATAAATGTTCTGCGAAATGTGTGAGTTCTCTGAACACCAAATTTATTAAAAATATTATAATAATTATATTTATTTTAAGTCTGTTTATCTTTATGTTGTATGTTGTAATATGATTTGTAAGTATTAATATTATCCCTTCTTTGAAAAGAATAGAAAAAAAATATCTATATAAACAAGATGGAAAATGAAAGTTCAATAAAGTTTAAATACGTAAAAAAACATCATTTAACCATGGAAATTATTTATTTTTAAAAATTTATTTTTATTTCCAAAAACTATAAAGATCTAACAAGATCGAAAGAAGTTTTCCAGTGTTAAGTTGAGTATTTAATTATATTTTATAAATTAAAAAAGACGTTTTTACTTTCAAATTTTTAAAAAAAATACTAATTATAAAATTTTTTATTTAAATACATTTTCTTTTTATTTTTACATTTTAATTTTTAAAAAATTCGATATTTTTTTTAATTTCGATTATATTTCAAAATTCTAAATAACACAAATTTCTATGAATCGTTTTATTTTTGAAAATCGAATAATTATCACTAACATTCTTACAACAAAAATTCCTAATCAACTTGTTATTCACAAGTTACTATGTCAAAATCCCTGATTTTATTTAACTTTAATTTGGTGAAATTTCGGGATACGATTCCTCACATCCTTATATTGCCTCTAATCAATTAATTTATTATTAACCCTTAGAGTACGGAGTGTGCGACTTTAGGTCCCCAAAGATTAGTTTTTCTTTAATAACTTCGTAAAAATAAATGCTATAAATTAAATAATTGTTTTTAATTTACTAAGTCTTTGTAATATTAATATGCCAACTTATAAACAAAACAAAATAATTTTTGTGTGAGGGACTTTAGGGACCCCGCTCCGTCCTTTATGTTATAAAATAGACTCTATACTCTAAGGGTTAATATAATAATAATAATAATAATAATAATAATTTTTCTTATAATTATTGCTATCATAAATATACAGTAAATATCAATTTTAAGATTCGTCATGATGAAACAATGTATAATCAACGAAAATATATTGAACTTTTAAATCACAACAATTTTCCAGAATTTAGTTCCATCAAGCAAAAGTTTGTTTAAAACTTTTAAACTGATTTTAAAGTACACAAAAGATTTTGGGATCTTAATATTAATATTTTAAAGATAGCACTATGAATACGTTAACACTATTAAAGCGTGAATTTGATTTTTGTAGACTTATTTCTTTTAAAGATATTTTCGACAAGGAACTTATAGAATAAAACAATACAAGTATTTTTAATATTCTATATTTTTATTTCCGAAATGCAGCGCTTTCATAAGGTTATTTTATGAACTTTCTAAATCTTCCTTGGTGGATAGATTTTTTTGGTGGATTATTTCTACAGAAACTATGAGGGTTCTGGTTAGGGAGAACATCTTTCTGTGAGGGTAACATTTACCAAATTTTATATTTTATAATGAATACTAAATATTTTCTTATATTTTTTGTCTTATCTTAGAGGTTTGATTTAGATTGAAATTTTCCACTAAAAATAAAACTCATTCATTTCCAAATATATTTTTATATTATATAATGACTGATCAGTATTCACTGTAAGGTCACTGATTAGTTTTTTGATTCAGTAATAAAATTATTAAATTGAATTGACATCTTGCTGATCAAAAATTCTCAATAAGCTGATTCAGACTGCGTTTGAGCATATTAGAATAACGTGACATAATTAACTATCAAACTGAATAGACAAAATCTTAAAATTATGAAATTTAATATCATATTTACATTTTTCCTATGTTCAGCAATATCCTCTTACAGACGGTATTTTCTTATACTTGTGGTATCATATTCATTGCATTTATATCCATAACCAATATCATACACAGTGTTAATTTTTTGAACTTTTCAGAAACAAATGACATTAAGAAATAAATTTAGTGTATTATTATCCAAAGTAATTTCAATCTTTTTCTTGAAAAAATTCAAATAAACAATATTCTGATATTGAGAATAATCTTTCAAAAGTATGTTATCATCTCTTTAATCAATTCTTCTGTTTCTTCCCATCCATTCTACAAACTTCATTCATATTCCTAGCAATATTGCTACTATTACCAAATCATCTGTACTTCTTGATTTATTTTCGTTGAGTTCAACAAAATCAAAAAGTGGTCTGTATTAGATTTTTCAACAAATTATTATATATATAAAAGCCAAGAGTTTCATCTGCGTAACGTTCAAAGTTGGCTGTGATCAAATTTTTTTCTTCCTTTTGCATGGCTTAATTTTTTAATCTATATATAATATATTTGTCTAAAATGTTAGTTAGTTTGTTTCTATGTTTGTTTGTCAGTCACACTATGATATAAGTGCAAAATGGTGGGGAACCGAAGCGAATCCACGCAAAGACGTAGTCAATCTGGATATCCCGCATCAAAACGGTTCTGTCGGTGCAGCGCTTTGACTGAAAAACGCCGGGGGCCGACAACATCGACCAACTGTTAAATCAACACCGAATTTGAAACAATAAATAATAAATAATAAATTTAATTTCTTTAAATTAAATGGTAATTTAGTAATTAAACACAAATAACATCATTTTAATTTTAAATTTTTATTCGAAAACATGTTTCGCCACTTTTGTGGCATCTTCAATGGAACTCAAAGGAGGGTATTTGATAATGATTTTCGGGTTTTGATTAGTAACTTTGATCACAATTATGAAAGGACAATTACTGAAGCACTCTTGATAAAGTTTTGTAAACCTAGTGTAAATGAGCAAAGTGATTCGTCCAATCATATTAGAATATTTCGACGTAACACACTGTGACGTAATGGCCATCTTTCTATATAAACAATAACTTTCTAATTAAATACAGAACTGAAGATGCCGCAAAAGTGGCGAAACATGTTTTCGAATAAAGTTTAAAATTAAAATGGTGTTATTTTTGTTTAATAAATTATAATTATGATTTTTAAATTAAAACAGAAACTCTCAAGGAAGAAAATCCAGCTCTTCTGTCATATATGACGGTTCTTTTTCTTGTATATTATGTTTTGACTCAATAGAAATTGTGTCATTTTAAATGATCCCAAAATTTTTTAGTATCAAATTTTTTAGACTTTCTGTTAAACTTATTTTTTTAAAGAATTTTATCTATGAGTTTTCAAATAAACAAAGAAACCCTTCAGAGGATCAGTTGCTTTGGATCTGAAATTGGTCATTTTTCATTGTGTATTGTCGACATGAAAACTTCGGGTACAGTTTAAAATTTAATTATTTGGCTATTATTTACTTTATTTTTCAGTTTGTATTAGAATTTTAACATAATATATATTATTTTTAGTAAAACGGGATATACCTAATTTTCTGAACTATAGCTACATTAGAAATAAAAAAATTAGCACTATTCTTATCAAAGTAAACTGTTTCGAATTAAAAGATTTATTTAATTATCAATTAAACAATATATCTGTTAGTAATTTTTTATTTGATAATTTTATTGAAAAAATATTTGTAAAAGATTAGCACACTCAATGATTGATATTTTTCAAGCAGTAATGGATCTAATTTTAAGAGAACTGGCCATCAATTGTTTATTTGTAATTGTAATTAAATTAATGCTATAATATAATTATGATTTCTGTCTGTCATTCTGTCTGTATTAAGTTCCCGGAGTTCAGTAAAACTAATTATTTTAATTATTTTTATTAAATAATAATATTTTTATTAAAAGGTGCTAAATCTATCGCCGTCAATCGTAAACTAGAACAATTCAAAGAAATTAAATTTAATCATTGAAAAATTTTTGAACATAACCATCGAGTCAATCAACGCCGATCGATCGATCGATAAAAACTCAAATATAATGAGTTTACCAAAACAACCGATTGATCCGGAATCTACGCGACGAGGCGATTCCAACGATGTGCCTCCGCCGCCGATCCGACAAGGAGAATTCGAAGAATCAACGATGAAAGGGGTCAACATAAATACAAAAAATCAATGTCAACAATACGAAACCCAAAGAAGGAAATATGATGAATTTGGATGAAAAATCGATTGCACCTAGACCTACTCGACGAAGGGAGTCCAAAAGTTTTGCTCCGCCACCGATTAGAGAAGTAAAAGTTGGTTAATTCGGTAATAAAAGTATTAGTTCATTTAATAAATCGATAAATGAATTACATATTCATCTTTATAATAGTATCATCATTTCGGATCTGCCCCGGCATACATTGATTTTAAAATTTTAAAATAATCATGCAAATATTAATAATAATTTATTTAGTTAACGAAAAAATTCGCCAGACCTGGCGTATACGGGTTCACCCTAGTATTTAATATTATATTTCTAAGTAATAATAAAATTTATTAATAATTCTCTTTTAAACGACATTTTAATTTAATACTTAGTAGTTATATCGATAGTTGAATTATAATAGCACAAATAATAATATTTATTATCAACCAAATTCAAAAACATTTTCTACTTCATTTCATAATTTAATAATCAACTCACCGATCTTTATAATTCCAAAAATGTTTCAATTTAATATTCCGATTAAATTTTAAAGCTCAAAATTAAAAATATATTTGCTCCAATTTAAATTATAAATTCTTCCTTTAAATCATTAATTTAACCTATTTTAATTTAATTTCATTAAGGATACTAACAGCCAAAGTCTTATTACAAGATTTATTAAGACTAAAATGGTCTGTAATCAGGGTCTGGGGCATGACTTGATTCTTCAAAAATCTGCTAAAATCTGCAATAATTGAAACAATTGAATTTTTAATTAATTATTAAATAACAATTAATTTATTATACAATTAGTAATATAAATTTTTAAATTCGACTTCAATTGTCTAGGGAGAGATGTCATGCTTCAAACACCAACCAGTCTCAAACATACTATAAAACTCATTCAACAATCACTCAACATCATTCCAATATCCGCCACAAAGTTAATTTTAAATAATATTTAATTCAACTTAAATTTTAGTTCAAATCGTTAAAACATTAAAAATATTTAATTTAAAACTATTTAAAACATAATATCAAATCATTTCAGAATTTTAAATTATTAAAAATATTAGAAATAATATTCAACTTAAATCTCAACTATTGTAATTGGAATGGATTGATGATTTTGCAAATCTAATTTAAGTTTTAAATAATTTACATCTCAGCTAAAGAACATAAACTAACTAATAGTTGTATTTATTATCAATTGGTAACAGTATTATTGATAATAACCTTACTATTTTCCTAGATCAGGGTTTCTCAAAAATGTACCACCAGAGTTTGAAAATGCAACCTGTCTTAAAAATAAACTGGCCTCATATTAACTTTGATATAATCGTACAACAAATACGGTTATAATACATTCACAACACTACATAAACTGTCATTTCGTATAACTATTGTTTTGCATATAGTATCATTTATTATTCTTATAACAATATATTAATTAGGTCGTTGCAAAAGCAATGCAGGTTTTTGAACCAAAACTTTAAACAAATGTAACTCAGCACAGAATAAACTTTATTAATCGAAATAAAAACCATCAGAATCAATACATTTCTGCCAACAAGAAACAAGTTTATGGATGCCCCTAGTGTAGAAGTCCTGAGTTCTGGATGCGATGAAAGCGTTAAAGGCGTCTTTGGCATCGTCTTTTTGAAGAATTTTTCCTGGATGAAGTTTTCGAGATGCTTGAAAAATGATAGTCTGTGGTCGAGAGGTCCGGTGAGTAGGGTGGATGAAGCAGAGTTGTTGTATCTCAGAGGAAGTCTTTTTTTGCAAGTCAGATACTCGTCGTCGGATCGGTGCTCCTATCTGCCAGATGACAGAACTATCCAAGAAATTGTTTTTCTGCTGAATACTCGAAAATGCTCGAATCGGTGTACCATAAAAATATTTCTTTTGTCCAAATTGTTGATTTCAAAAACCAAATTAGAAAGTCGAAGTGAATAATTTTGTTTGTGAAAATAATTTCATAATTCTTCTTCTTCAATTTACATATGACCGTTTTGAGAAATTTGCGTGCAAATCTTTTTACTGTTTCAACTTTTAAATCGAATTTTAAAATGGGTACCAAAGAGACAAGATTTTCGTCAATCGCTGTTTTGTCACAGAAGACTCCATAATTGTCATTGACAAACTGTACCGAATCGCTCAATTCTGGTAAATACCACATCGATCGGAATTTGCTATTGGAAATAGAATTGAGTTTTTTATTTGTTTTAAATTCAAACGAGCAGAATATCGAATATATCAGTTTCGAACGAGGCTCAGATTGGTGAATTGTATGGCATTTTGCAAATCTATTTGTCTCCCGTTTTTCCGGTGGCCAGATCATTATTTTGGGTGTATAATTAATCACTATACCTCTATGAAGAATATTGCGATTGATAATATTATTTGATTGATGTTCATTAACTGAAAATCGAAACAATTCGATGTGATTTGGAAATTGTTTGATGGACTTCAGAAATTTTCTAATCTTTTCATCACATTTCTCTACACGCCAAAACAAAAGATAATTTAAATGTTCAACAAAATATAACTCGATATCGTTATAAACAATCGGTTGATTATTTAACATCGAAAGTTTTTGTTTGAATTCAAAATCGTTAAATAAGACGAATAGCTAAAAAATAATCGTCAAAATCGGAAAATCGATCGGTAATATACTAGGTAAATCGACTAATTTGATATTTTTATTCGCATATTCGAAGAATAGTTGAAAAGGTAAAAGTAATAAATTTGGTCGCGAATTAAAATTAAACGTAAATGAAAATTAATTTTGAAATACCGTTAGAAGATTCGGCAGATTATCGCTTATCACACACAAAATATCGTATTTTTGATATTTTAGACTCTCAAATTTTAATTGAATCGAATCAATTTTAAATTTTTTTACATTTGGTTTCATTTCAAATTTACCAAAAAAAATCGAAGTTTTCAAAATTTTTTTTATAATCATTTTTTAATTTCTTTTACTTACACCAAAGCCCCGCTATGTGTCTATTCGTTATGCGTCTATTCGCTTTTGAGTTGATTGATTTTTTGGATCTTTGAATGAAGTGTCCAACAAAAGCATGAACGGTTGTTGGCGTAAATTATGACCGGAATGTGTACATAACCCATTGGAAAATGACACGAATAATGATAGGATAACTGCAATTAAAGAGATAGTTGACTTAGCATCCGCATTGCAATTTGAAGGAATGGAGGTTGAAGATATAGAAGAACTATTGGATTCACACAATGAAGAGATAACAACTTCTCAATTAATGGAAATTGAAATTCAGACAGCACACAGTATTCTGAGGAAAAAATCGAAGATATTGCCGTAGAACAAACGTTAACGACGAAACGTTTAGCTCAAGCTTTTCAATTAATTGATCAAGCTCTGCAGATATTTAATCAAGATGACCCTAATCACGAAAGAAGTTCGAGGGTAAACAGATCAGTTCTGGGTAGCATAAATTGATATAAAGAAATTTATGCGGAAAAAAAGTCAATGCAGTACAAACCACTTTGGAAAAATTTTTTAAAAAGTAAATTTTGATTGATGAAAGAAGTTTTGATAATTATATTTATAATGCACACTTGCTTTTTACTGATTTTATATTATTAATTAGTTTTAATGGATTAAGAGCGCAATTTTCGTACTATTTCTTGATAAACATTTGTTTTATTTTGATTTTTATTTTATTGTAATAGTCTTTCTGATCAATATTACCACATATTCGTTATGCGTCGAAACTCATTTAGCGTCTCAACTTTCGGAACCGAATAGAGACGCAAAGCGGGGCCTTGGTGTATTTAATTTAATTTTACTTAATTTTATTTATTTAGAAATGCTATACTCATTCAATTTTGAACATAGAAGTCCAATAATCAGTTTACGTTTGGTAAGTGACACATTGTTCCAGGGCAATTCATCTGGTTAGTATTTTTGAAGCGATTTATATAATTACTTTGTACTCATCCTTACATTTTGATGGACATAAATTTTAGAAAGTTTATGTTTATAGATATTTTTATGTTTACATTATTGCCTATTTAACACATTCACATACACTGAAATTACAAGTAATTGAATACATAAAACAAATTGCGTGACACAGAAGCCATTCATCACCATGATATTTGGTAGCATACTATCTCTCAGCCTCTTAAGAAGCTCCAGATATAAGGCAATACTCATGGAAAATTTCATGATGTATGAAATTATTAAACCCAAAAAAATCTAACAGCATATTTTGATTTCGATATTTTTGTTTTCCATTTCCGGTTTTGTGTGGTGATTTCAGCTCAATGTTGTACTCGTGAACCATCATAATAATGGTTGACAATATGTTCAATAAAACCGGCAGTTTTAGAGCAGTTTTTAAGTCAATGCAACACTTGGTTCTTTGTTTTTGCAAATTTAAGAAAATTTGTGTACACAATTTTGGTTTGAATTATTAGCGTCGATAATTTTTGCAAATTTAGTTCATATGTACCGTGAATTTAGGATCGAATATTATAGGAGACTGCATATGTTCGTTTTTATCATGATATCATCCTTTTAGTCTACATGGCTGCACTGAAACACTCGATCCACTTGAAAATAGCTCTTTCTCCCTTCTTTTTATTAACTTACTTTATATATATATATATATATATATATGTATCCATGGAATTTAGAAACCTGTTTTTGAAGACCTTCTACTCAATCGATTTTCTTCAAACTTTACACACTTACTCATTCTCGATGACGATAAATGATTATGTAAAAATTTGATCGAAAAAATCTTTTTAAGATCCCAAAATTGGAAAAAACGGAAAATTCGGAGTTCCCGAGCAATATTAATTGCAAGATATCTACTTATAAATTACAAGAACTTTATATTAATTTTTAATGTGTTTTTAATTGAAATTTTTTAAATTCTAAAATCTTTTTTGGCAAAGTAGAGTTCTGTCTGTATAAAGAATGGATATAAAAAATTAAATATTTTGATTTAATAGTTTATTCATCAATTTCCATAACTTACAAAAGAAAAAAAAAGAGTTAGTTACTTTGAAATAACTGTTTTCTTGAATGTGTTATTTCCATAAACAGCCGTAAAAGTTTCATGAATTTTCTTTAGTTTGATGTTGACTCATTTTTTCTGTTCATGAATTTCAATGAATAATTTTTAGATGAATAATCGCAACTTAAATTATAATTGTCTAGACCAGGGGTCTCCAAACTACGGGCCGTGACAATTTTATCCGGCCCGCGACACAATTTCACAAATGCAGACAACTTACATGGAATAAAAAAATCAAATAACGATTTTCAATAATTTAAACTTTAAATTTAACTTAAATTGTAAAGTTAATAATTCATTTATAAATATAAGAATATTACTAATAAAAAAATTTTTATAAAAACAACCACGTTTTTCAAGCATTACCAATGCACTAAAAAGAGGAAAATAATTTTTTTCTAGACATGTGAGAAATTTTATACCTAACCAAAAACGTGGG
>MQRK01235429.1:8360-20390 GCA_001938485.1 Girardia tigrina
TCATCTACTTTCCTCATCACGTTCTTTATTTCCGGTATCTCCTTTATGTCTCTGAGTTTAATCTCCTTTTTCACATCACTGTCCTTTGATCCGTGAATTAGAAGACATATTTCTATTTCCTCTTTTTCCATTTGGTGTTTTACTATTTTTTCTGCTAATTTCTTTACTTTAGCAAAGTACACCTCGATCCATTCTCCGGACCCCTCGAAATGTACAGCCTCTTCTAAATCTTCCATCAATGTGCTTTTCCTTTTATATCCACAGGAACACTTTCATTTATATTGGTATTCGTGGGATAATAACCCTATCACCAATATTTCTTGAATATTTTCCTGGACCTTTGTCATTTTGAAATATCGAGCACAAGCCGATATAAATGTTTTGACATTGTCCTGTCTCCGATATTTTTCCGGCATTAGTCTCCCAATCAACTGATCCGAGTTGCTAGCTATGGTTGCCATATTGGGTTCTTGATCAAAAGACATTATCATGAACACAAAAATTTATTTCTATAACATTTTGAATTTTTTAAACAAATATTTTTGAGGAACTTATGCACTTTCCTTTTACACAACCATTATAAATAAAAATAGATATAAATAAAAATATGGTTAGTATATTTCTTACAAATTAAAATTCTATATTTTTTTAATAAAAAATATAGTGAATTAAAATTTGGTAACAAAGATTTTGTTGCGTCTTTTATTAATTTTTCAATTTTATGGTAAATTTACTTGTTTCTCAATTGCATTTTCCAAAACAAAATTAAAATCGCATTTTTCATTTAAGTCGATTTAATGGTTTTACAATTATTTTTTTTAATTCCAATTACCATTTCCTAAAAAAATTATAATTACATTTTTAATTTACTTTGATTTAAAAGTTACAAAAATAGTTTAGTTTACTTTTATTTCGCAAATAAATAACAAACTTTAAATTACTTTTTATTTTATTTCAATTAAATATTTTCATCAAATTTGAATTTAACTTTTTTACTTTATAATAAATATTTACATAAATCTTTTAATAACCATACCGTAAAATTTATTTTATTTCTTACTTAAATTATTTTTTTACATTAAATTTCTGAAAATCGTATTTTAACATATTTATAACAATATTTTACGGAATGTAATTGTTTATTTAATAATTTGATAAGATTCAAAAATTTTATATTTTATGAACGTTCCAAACAGGCATATTATTAATATCTAATGATCCTTCGATTTCCTTCTTAGATCCATCAGGAGAAGCCAAACTCTGATTTTTCGAAAAATCTTTCAAAAGTATTTTATCTACGGTTTCCTTTATTAATTTTTCTAGAAAAGATTTAGAATAACCATTCTGATTTAACAAAGAACTTAGTTTATTAACACTTTCTGCAGATTTAACAAAAGTGAAAGACAACGACCAGGAGCGATAAATAAAACCTTTAATTATGTTTCTTTTATACTTAAGTTCACAAAAACTGTCTGGTGAAGTATTTAAACCTTTATCAGTTTGCCTCGTACAAATTCCAGTCTCGTAACGAAGAGATTTTCTTTCAACCAAAAGATCCAGAAAAGAGAAGACTCCATTCTTTTCATTTTCAACTGTAAAAGTAACATTTGAATGTAATGAATTCATAAAATTTAAAAATGGAAGTACATTAGCCTGATTTTTAAAAACTAGAAATATATCATCAAAGTATCGTTTATATACTAAAGGTTGATTTCCATCAAACAGTTTAATTTTATTTTCAATCTTTGAAAGGAAAACAGAAACTAAAGTTGGTGCTAACGGTGAACCCATAGCAACCCCATCAGTTTGCTTATACCACTTATTATTAAAAAGAAAATGAACATTTAATATTGCAAAACTTAATAACTCACGAAACCCAACCTCGTCGACAATATGATGTTCTGAATGATTATTTTTCCATAGATCACAACACAAATTCAAAGTTTCAACCAATGGAACATTTGTAAATAAACTAGAGATGTCAAAAGAAACCATAAATTCACCTTCATTCTGTACTTTATAAGTAGAAATGAAATCAATAAATTCAAAACTATCACGACACAAAAATTCAGATGATAATAGAGGTTTTAATTTTTAATCTAGATATTTCGCTACCATATATTGAGACGTTCTAATCATTGATAAAACGGGTCTTAAAGGTATTCCATTTTTATGTACCTTCGGAAGTCCATATAATGTGGCTGGTTGAGAACCGATTGGATGCAAACATTTTACAAGATTATAACAAATATGACCCTGTTTATTAAGATTTGATAATAAAGAAGTAAGAAATTCATCATCTTTTATCGGAGGAAGTTTACCATTTTTACGAAATTTATTAATTTTCATAAATCGTAGCCCTTTTAGAACATCACTCATTTTATTCACATAATCTTCCTTATTTAAAACGATCAAAAACCATTTATCAAATTTACATACATTAATATTTTTCTTAGATAAATATATTGTCTCTAAATATATTTTTTAATGGATGAGTTTTGTTTTCAATAAAGTGTTTTCATCCGGATTTCATTTTATCAATAATCATTATAATTTTATCTTTGTTTTTTTAAATCTTGAAAAACCCCAATAAATACACTGATCATATGATTCTAAACTAAATTTATATACACAGTGTGAGGGAAAATTCGGAATACTGTACGTTTGTTGTTTTTGTGGTGTTTAGATTTGTGACTCTCCTACTCAGATTGGATTGATAAACTACTGATTAATTGTTTGAATCTAATGAAATTAATTTAATGAGATTAATTTTTCAATTCTAATTAATTAAACGTTTTATAATTATAAATATTAAGAACATTTAGACAGTCTCATTTGAATTTTTATTACAATCACATTTCATCGTTTGTCATCCTTCTAATTGGTTTTCTTATTTCTCCTTAAATCATGATTATTTGAATAATTTTTCTAAGTCATTTTTTAAAATTTATTAATTAATATTTATTAAGTACATTTATACAAGTCGCGTTTGAACGTTAATTAATATCAATTAAAAATAATAAATTTTACCATTTCTCAATAAAACCAAAAATAATAAAAATGTCATCAAATTATTAAAAATACATTTAATTTAAATTTTACCAAAAATTATTAAACTTAATTTTAATTGTTAAATTAAAAATAAGAACTTATAAAATGATTATTTCAATTATGTTCGAATAGCCAATCACTTTAAATTTAATAAAAAATACAAATTTCTATCTAGGTGGGAGAATCACCATTCTAAATTCAACATACTTAAATCAACATACAGCATCAATACAATTTACACATTCAAACAATTTAAAATATTCCTCACATCCCCCTCGGTTTAAATTGCTTTAGCCATTCCTACATTTCTGATCAAGATTGTGCAGTCATCTAGTTGTAGCTGTAGTGTGAACCCTTTCTACTTGGATGAATTTATGTATGTATGTCTTTCACAATATTAGGTGTGGTCCCGCTCTTTGTTTTTGTTCTTCTCACATTTCTTTCATTGTCTGCGTAGTTTTCGCTTGTGTGGTTATTTTATCTCTTTTCTTGTCACTAGAGTAACATTTTATTTTATTATTTTTAGCATTTTTTTAAATATCTTTAGTGTAAGGAATGTGTATGTTTTAGTGATATTTATTTTTTTTATAATTCTGTTATCCTTTATGATGTATGAAATTATCACAAATATGACCCTGTTTATTAAGATTTGATAATAAAAAAGTAAGAAATTCATCATCTTTTATCGGAGGAAGTTTACCATTTTTACGAAATTTATTAATTTTCATAAATTGTGGCCCTTTGAGAACATCAATCAATTTATTCACATAATCATCCTTATTTAAAACGATTAGACCATTCCCTTTATCAAATTTACAAACATTAATATTTTTCTTAGATAGATTTTTTAAAATCAAAAAATCTTTGTTATTTTGCTTAAGATTTTTATTTACATAATCTGAAGTATTTTTATTCAAAACATGCTTAAAATATCCGAAATCAAAACTATGAAAATATTAGATAAATAATAGCTATTTTCAATCTTTGATTGAAATTTTAATTTATCAAATTTTGATTTTATTGAATGTTTAGGTCCATATTTCAATATATCGATCACATTCTTAGATAAATTTACATTATTCAAATTAATAATAGTATTTTTAACATCAAATTTAAAAACTCCAAATAATTTTCTTAAATTATTTAATTTCTTATTCTGTGTAGCAAATTTACTTTTATTTAAACTATCAGAATTATTGATAGACATGATCACACATAAACGAAAACAAAAATCACCACCTGCTTCATATAACGCGAATCGAATTATTGTCAGCGCCTTCACAATGTCGTTTCGCGCTCTTTTTTCTTTCTCGATCAGTCTTCCAAGCATCCTTTTGTGGATCATTCTGATATCTTCACTTCGTAGGAATTCATGGAGCTTTGATTTGAAAATAAAACTTGGAATTATCTGCTCCTCAGCACATGTTTCCAGGAAGCAGATATCTATTTCTTTTCTTCTCAATGAACTGAATATTTTCATATATCTTCTGAAAGGCTTGAGCGCACCAGGGTAATGATTATCGATAAAACGAAATCCGGACGAAAATTTTCTTTTAATAACAACACTCATCCATTTAAAAATATATTTCAAAACAATATATTTCGACGGATCTACCGTCATCTTCAGGTCACTAATTAATAATCAATTCACCTGTATATAAATACAAAAATGATGATTATATAATCGATTACATGAAATTATGCTAATCAAAAATTCTCAATAATTTGGTTCAGACTGCCGATTGAACATTGATTTTAGGGCAACGTGACCTAATTAACAGTGCTTCACACGACAATCTCTCCCAATAACTGTCAAAATGCTTACACAGAATTTTGAAATTAAAAATGAACAAAATACACTAAGTTACGCGAAAACTTACCCAGTGGCCGAAATTGAACAACATACCTTCCCTGAAAGATCTTTGCAAGGCGAATCCGTAAATGAAATCCACGAGACCCTGGCACTTTCCCGAGCAAAGTTGTAATCCCTGTAAAATTAAGAAATTAATTAAAAACATAAAAATAATTAATTAGAAACCTACATGATTCAACATTAGAAACGAGAAGTCACCAGATAGCGCTGAATCAGTATGAATCACCATGATTCACCGGACGCCTGACATAGCATACAATCATAGAATTCTATAATAAATCAAAAACTTACTTCCAAAATTGTAGATACGCAGACACGCGCACCTCAAGCATAATTGCGATTGACCAACCACCGTTGTAGAAATTATTAATTTCATCATTGGCAAACAGCGATTGGATAGAAGGGAACAACAGAACGTCCCATCTGCAATATAAAACGACAGTCATTTTGCAGTCGAATCTGAACAAAAATAAAACCGAGAACACTTACCAGAATTCATTGAAGCAAAATTTTAGAAAGAAATTCAGAAAGTTTAGCTGAACAAATTTGAAAACACAAGAACAGATATACATTAACGTTAACATTAGAAAAGTTGAGAACATTAAACAACGAAACATTTACAACGCAGAGAACATTTGAGAAAAAAGGACGAACATTTGAAAGAATACTTTGAGAAATAATTCTACAATTAGAACTGCGAGAAATAATAATCCATTTGGGAACCAATTCCTCCGGAACCTGAGTTGAAACAAAATATAAATTTTGAAGTTATCGTATTGTTCATTATATAATTTTAATATCGTTTAATAGATGTATAAATCTATAATTTGGTTTTTTAAAACTATATAATTGATAAATAGATTCTAACCTTTCTCAGTTTTAACAAATAGATTAAGCCCAGTCGTCATTGTTGCCGCCGCCTTCATATGGAGAATCCCGAACGAATTATAAAAAGATTAAATCACGCGATAGAGATCGCCGAGGTTGCATTTACCTCGAGAACAGTTATGAGTGGTGAAAATCAATACTTTATAAGGAGACACGAAGAGATCCCACTTGTTACGAGCATGGAGTTAAATCACAACGATTTGGCTATGTCGACAAAAGTCAAAGATCGAAAAATCGGACTTGCAAAATTAAATTCCGCAGGATGCAGCAGATATATAAAAATGTGGCCAGAATGCGCTGTTAATATTTGTTTTAATTTTTTGAAAAATGAACGAACGCAATTTTAAATTTATCAAGAAGCTAATTTATTTTGGAAGTCAAAGAGAAAAAATTTTGAAAAGAAGATATATCTTACGATAAAATTTTAGGAAGAAAGTTATATTTACAGGGCGAAGAATCTTAATGAAAGAAGTGGTTTAAATTTCTCGGAAGAAGACAGTATCGAGGCAATTATAGGAAATTATTTTGGAGAAAATTGATTTGAAAAATTTATTTGGATTAGCTTAGCGGGTTATTATAATTTTATAAGTAAAAATCTTTTTTAACATTTTAATTTCTTAAATTAAATTTGATTGATATCATATTTTGTATCTATAATTCTAAAATCATTGTCAAATTGAATTTACTAATTGGAGATATCTGATTGCTATAAAATCAAATAAAATAAGAAAATTATCATTATTATTTATTCATATTTTTATTACTGTAAAAATGTATTAAAGAAAAAAATTTTATTTGAAAACAATTTTGTTGGTTTTTGATAATTGAAATTAATTTAAAGTAAAATTTTGTTGAATAATTAAACTTCTACGGTCAAATTTTTAGTTTAAAGCACCAGCTAATCTTAAATCTAAAGACCTTACCTTTCTCGGAACACCACCAAGAAAGGCGAACCAGAGATAAATATATCATTTTTGTTCGGTTTCCAAAAGTTTAATATACGTCCCTGGAGACCCAACACATGTTGTGTTGTGGAAGAATATAGTTAAAAGATCTAACTCAAGAAGCGAAAATGAACTCCTCGAAACAATAAGAAATGGTTCTCTGTCAATCTCAGCCACGGACTCTCAAGGATATTGGAGGAACATATTTTCTTACATTCTGAAATCTGTGAATAATGAAATAATAAATAATTGAACTTTTGAATTTTTATTGTTTAAATTTTATATAATTTTTTTACCAAATATTCTTTATTTTCAGAATATAACCATATCTAAAATTATATCTATTTTTATTTATAATGGTTTGTGTAAAAAAGAAAGAGCGAAATTTCCTCGAAAATATTTGTTAAAAAACTTGAATTGCTATAGAAATAAAGTTTTGCGTTAATGACTTCTTCTCTTGATCAAGAACCCAATAATTCTAATACGATATTGTGGTCGGGGACACCTCTTGAGTCAGCAGCACTCCGAGTCACTTGACTGTTTGGAGCTCCGTTTGCCTAGGACCTAGATCGGGCGTCTCTTCGGTTTCACGTCGTCATTCTGCTCTTCCTGTAGACTCCATGCCAAGAACCATTCCGGCGGTGTGACGATTTCGTTTGATCTACTGAGATCGAGTTCATAAGAATAAATTTCTGTTGACCTCACATGATGTTGTGAGTTGTTGTTCTGACGAAGTTTCATTCGTTTTTCCTTTTTTATGTATGCACTTCGACGATAGAACGTACCGAATAATAACACAGACGGGATTAGAAATTTTATTCAGATTTAAATTGTATAAATTTTCGAAACAATTGAAACAACTGTGATAATTTTTTTACAATTTGGATTTTTAATTATCATTAGTGTTTTTTTGTTAACAGTTTTTGATAAAATGGACTCGAGTAATATATATATATATATAATTCAATTAATTATTAATTATGTATATCTTTTCAAATATTCAATTCTCAAATCTCTTTCAAGAAAAATATATTTTAATATGATTCGACAATAAAATTATAAAAAATATTATATTTATACTCATATATATATATACATCTAAATCAAGAATAGAGTTATTACCAAAATGTCAGCATGTATCGAAACAGGTAATACCTCAATGAATGCCATAATTTTTATTCAACAAGTATATTATTATCAAAATTATTATTATTACTATCGTTATTATCATTCGAATTTCAGGCTCCTATGTATTATCGTGTGATAACAGTATTTACTAGTATTATATTAATATTTATATTAATAATTGGATATTCTGGGAACATTCTAATATGTATCTATCTGAAAACTGAAAAAGACCTAAGAAAGTTTACCAAATCTCTTCTTTACCGTCAAACCATCTTCGATACTCTCGTTTTATTTTTCCAAGGAACCCGAGTTTTGATTTCAAGTATTACGGAAATAGAAATTAGAAATATTAATGCTTATTTTAAATTTATTCATATTTATTTGTCATTGTTATCGAAGGACTGTTCGATTTGGTACATTTGTGCTCTCTCGTTGGAAAGAATGTGTCTCGTATTGTGGCCAACGAAACCCTTCTTCATGAACCTTTCTTATAGAGAAAGTTTTGTTATCTCTTTCATTTTCATATGTCTTAGTTCAGCATCAAATATAGGCATATTTTTAGGCTACTATAAGGCCAGTGCGTTTATCAGATTAACTTTAGACTCTTTGATTCCATTCATAATTTTATTTGTTTCAAATTGTTTTACACTTTTAAAAGTTAGAAAGATGTTAAAAAGAGTCTCACCTTCGTCGGAACCTAAAACTCAGCGAGCGTTACTTCTTTCAGTGAAAATGGTTTCTATCATTTCTATGTATTTTGTGATATTTATGACCCCTTTGAGTGTTTTTCTGATACTTGAGAATAATAACATATTCATAAATATTAGGTATTTGTGTAAAGTAAATTATTATATGAGCTTGGTTCTTTCCATATCAAACAGTGCAGTAAAATATTATTTATACAGTCTTACAAATCAGAATATGAGGAAGACAACGTGGAAGAAGATAACCAGTTTGATATTCAAAAATATTAAAAGATCAAATTGACAATATTGAAAAAAAATGATAATATACTCATAAATACAATAAATGAAATCTTGACAAATTGTGTTTTTGGTTTTAATATTTCTAAGGTTAAAAGATGTTTTACAAAGACTGAAACTTTTTAACTTTTATGAAGAAATTTAAATAAAATTGGCAAATTTTCAAAAAAATGTGATGCCAACTAAAGTTAATTAAATTCGATGGTTTAACCGTTATTGCCAGAACAAAGGGTTTTTTAAACAAAAGTGACTTATAAAGTGCAGCTTATGATTATGTAATCAATACGTCATCAGTAGATCATTTAAAAACTCCCAATAAAGTTATAAAGAATGAAGTTTAAACTTTAATTTAAGGATCCAAAGATATTATATGTAACGCTTCATATGTCACTCTCTCTTACTAATTGTTAAATTGAGTGCATATAATTTTAAAGTACTATGAATTTATTTCTCCTTTACAATATTTTCTATGTCCAGCAATGTTTCTTCCAACTGCATTACGACTGTGTTTCTAGATTCTCTTACAGAGAGAATGTGAAGTCTCTCCAATGTTTTTTTTTGAGTTACACCAATTACATGTGTATTCTTATATGATATCCAAACACAATCCTAACTGCGATGGAGATTTATTGCCAAACATGCTTTCAATTTTCAGATAATACTTTTAAACTTATACCTTTATCAAACGCTTTCAAAAAAGAATTCTTAAATATTTTAAACTAGTCTGAACAGTCAAATTTAAAGAACTTTAGTTGGCTTCAAAATGTTTTTTTGAAATTTTAGTTTATTTACCTTTCCTTACATGATTTTATAAAAATAAAAAAAATCATTCTTTTGAATTTTTCAATGGATTTCAAAATATTAATAAAATTTATACACAAAGTATTAAATTAAAATTTTATTTTTCTCCTAAATGTTGATAAAGTTGAACATATTTGTTTACATGTCAAAATGAAACAAAAATTTCTATAGAGAATGTTTGTTGATTCAAAAAGCATTTATTATCACTTTCAAAAATAACATTTTGCTTGAGTTAAGACATTTGATATTTTACAAAAAAATTAAAACTATTTAGGTAAAAACAAACGATATATATTTTAAAATATATTTTAATTGCTCAAAAAGTCTTGTTAAGTCATTGAATATTTTTTGATTAGCTTATTTAATCATATGAAATTAATTTATATGACGCGACTTTAAAATTCACAATACTTTGATACCCATTTCGAAATGAGAAAAATGGAGGTTGTAAAAGTTTAAAGACAAAAAAACCTAATCATATGACTCAAGCGTCATATATTTGAATTTAATTGAATAATTTGGAAAAAATAATGAAAGACATTCTTTAATGTCACTTGTTTACCTGCAATAAATAAATTATTTTGTTTTTCAAAAATAAAAGTTTAAAGTAACCGATGATTCCAGTCACTTATTCCACTCAGATTAGTGACACGGCAACAACGGTGTTACCACCAGCAATCAGTGATAGGGACCCAGAAAAGGGCAAACTTACGAAAGTATCAGCAATGACATCGTATGGAACAGGCGGTAATCGATCAAATCTCTAACGGTACGACTTATGAGGCCACGGACCATGAAGTAGAGCAGAAGGTAAGGAATGGAAAGACTCCCAACACGTGCCAGGTAAAGGTGATGTTTTATCAGTAGTGCGGCAGACAATTTGTGTACGTTATATTCGCGCCGCAACTAGAAGTCAGGAAAGAGAATCAGGCAACCACCCGTGCGCAGACGGTGTATCTACTAATTCTGTCGCGCTATTGTCCACGGTCGAGGTCTAATTAGAGGGCAAACTTACCAGGGAATTGATAAAAACCGGATGCTCGACATCGATGATCAACTGGCGATAAGTACCAGAGAATCGCGCATTACTAGCATCCGTAAAACTGCAGACAGTGTTCGGTCCAACTGTTATAAAATTCGGTGCCTGCCTAGAATTCATCGTGAATGAGCACCAATAGTTGAACTCAGGGGAAATGGATCAGAACCAACGTTCGGCTTGAGGGGATCCTGTACATCTGATCGAGGCCGACATATGTGGAAACCAATTTGGAAGCATCACATGCGGCAAAGGTGTCGTCATTCATCGAAGCGCCCACAAACGATTCAAAACAAGAGACAACGTTTGGGCAATTGTCGATTGCGCAAATATTAGAAACTAACTTCAGTTCAAGTTTGACGGTGAATATTGGTCTCTTCGATGACACTGGAAAAATGCGATGACACAACATAAATGCAGAGTACACATCGACCTGTGAGTAAAAGGCCAAGGTTTCCTCTGAACTGAGAGAATGGAACAGAAAGAGATGTTTTGTCATGTGCGAAGGACCGAGGAAACTGAAACTGCCACTCATAGTCATTATGAAACAGAAAAAAAGAAAATCTTCGGCCCGTTCATGACTACCCATAGCTGAACAAATTAATTTTCAACCACACCACAGGCCGCCTGGGCTGCAAGAAGAAGCTGAGGAGTTTGAGCAAATTAAGGTGTGATCTAGCTTTAGTTGATCTACGCTGAGCCTATCTTCCGGGATATTGTAGATCAATTGTTGTGTACCTATCAGATTGTTGGTCACAAGGACCAATCGTGGCACCTTACTCAGCTTGGCTTAGGGTGGAGCGTGGCTCCGAGAATAATGCAGAAAAGGCTTTATCACGCATTGGGGTCTGACCCAATAGTGCAAGCTAACACTGACGCATACTAGGATGACATTGTACTAAACACCACAACGTATCTGTGCACTGACTAATGGCGGTACTAGAGTGATTCTGACAAGAAACGAAGACCCCAGGGTAAGTCGATGGTAGCCACGGTCTTGGGGCTTGCGGTGAAAGTAGTGGAGAACGGTCAGCTACAATGGCAGTGGGACTGTGATATTCCGGAATTGCAGGAGGTCCTTACTCTGTGCAACCTGTTTGGTTGACCGAAAAATTAGTGGTAAACTATTAAGTGTGTTGACGGTTGAGACTGGGATTTTGTGTCAGTCCCTGTACAGCTTGACTAACGCGCCGAATTTGACACCCAAGTAGAATTGCACGTGGCCGAAATCGAGAGCCAGTTGTTAAGTCAGGTTAAGTCGGGCGATCCAAAACGGGGCGATGGGGATGTACGACCAATCGAGAAGGCGATTTATGGTGTCATTCC
>MQRK01235431.1:6379-19995 GCA_001938485.1 Girardia tigrina
ATATATATATATATATATATATATATATATATATACATTAATCTATAATCAAAAATAATAATAAATTTTTTTTATTTTTATCCAAGAAACTTTCATGCAAAAGAAAAAAAGTCCATTTAGAATAAATAATAATATTTTTAATAGTTATTTCAATGTATTAATGCAATAAAATATTAAAATGAAAAAAAAATCTTTCAATTTCTCATAATATATAAACTTTAATTTAATTAAATTTAATGGGAGAACAATTTATCATTTTTTGAAAAAAATTATTGATTATCAAAATTTTTCAATATTCTAATTTTACTTTGATTGACACATAATATTAAAATTATTATTTATTAAAAATAATAATTATTATTATTATAAAAGTAATAATAACAATGATAAGAGCTCTGACTCAATTATTATTATAAAATTTATTATCTTTACAATTAGAGTAATCTCCGAGATGACTCTCGGAAGATCCTTCACATTCGTCACCATTTTAATAAGTGTTATTCCTAGATTTTTAAATTTAATTATTGAAACAAATTTACTCATTTTCCAATAAAATTTAATATTTTTTTAATTATAAAATATTTACATTTTCACTATAAAATTAATCGATTTTGCGTTTCTAACTTGAAAATTATTTTTTTAATTCCTTTAAAATTCATACAATATATAAAATTTAAAATACAATTATATTACAAAAACTTACATAGTTTATATTTTAATTTATGTAAAAAATTGGTGTACCCCAAAACAAGGACAGCCAAAATATCGACAGAAAAAAATCGAAATAGAAATAAATGTTTTAATAATAATAATAATAATTTAAAATTCAAAAATTCGAAAACATATTTTGAACATAAAGCGACATTCATCGGCATCCTCCTGGATTATGGATGGTACTTTGAAAAGTGTTTAAAATGAATTTTATCATTGTACTGTTCGCAATGAAAATTTATGTGTGTTACAATAGATATATTCGTTAATGACAAGCAAAGGAGAAAATAACTATTATCATACCAAAAAAAATTTTGGTGTACAAGCTTTTATAATTTGTCATATGTTTGCGGTTCAGTATCTATTTCCCCCACTTCCCACATTTTTTGACTGAATTATCAAAGCCTACTAGGCGAAACCCCGCTTTCTATTTGCATTTAGATGTAGCAAATTTCAAAGCCTACTACTGAGGAAAACATGAGAACGACACTAATTACTTTTTGCGGCCAAACTAAAGGCGGTAGATGAGCAGTAACAGTGAAAAAGTGTATTGTCACCTAGAATACATCCATCCTGAAAGTTTCATGTCGCCAGGTGAACGGGAAGTGGGTGAATTTTCGATCGCAAGATTTGATGCATCCAGACAGACAAACAAATGAAACGTAATAAAAGCTTGTAATAAACGGTTGTTTGAAAATTAAATAGACATTGCAGTAGAAAATGAAATTAATATAAACCCATATATGATTATGACAGAACTAGAACTTGCAGCATTAAATGCAGTTAGAGTTGAATTTCCCAAAGCTCAAAATAAAATATGTTGTTTTCATTTCATTCAATGCTTTTGCAGAAAAAAAAATCAAAGTAACAGCTAAGCATCTAAATACCGACCTGATGAAAGTTTCATTCTCAATGTCAAAGAACTTTACGCCTAAGCATTTATCCAACCTTCAGAAATACCTGAAGCATTCGAAGTGTTAAAACGTCATATTCATCATGATGCTAAAGAGTTGGTGAGATGGTTTTTAGGAAAATTATTTACATGAAGAGTTAGAAGACATCTTCGTGATGGTACTGTCATTAGATCATCTCCTTTATTTTCACCAGTTCTGTATTCTGCAAATGATTTAATTCATCAAAGTATTCCAAAAACACAGGATATTGTCGGGCTTGGCACCGAAGACGAGAAAAAGCATATATAAGTATTCAGGTGGAATGTATTCTTAGAAGTGAACCTTTTGAGAGGAATATTTTAGAGGAATTGCACATAATCATTCGTTTTAAATAAATTTTTAATTCATGTTTATTTCTTTCTTCGATTTTTTTTGCTTGTCGATGTTTTGGCCTGTTCCCGTGAAAAATACTTCATTACATTATAAAAATTAATTAAAGCTAATTGTAAAATTATTTCAAACCTCTAAAATGTCTTTAATGAATAGCTTAAATATATTAATTGAAATTTTTGAAGACAATATTTATATTTAAAATTTATTCTAACTTTTTACTTTTTAAATTTTATCGGATAATTAAATATTATCAAATTTCAATTCTGTTCGAATGATCAGTTATCGCGTATACAAGGAAACACCATTTTCCAACTGGGTGGCCGAATCACAATTCCCGTCTGAACATTCTCAAATCAACAAACCACATTCATACACAACTTTATGTAATCCTGGTTGATTGACTGATTTTAGACTGAATGCTTGAAATGGATCATTTGATCATCGTTCGTTGCCTCATTAATCGCAGAAAAATATGAAAATTCCCAAGATGAGTCTCACAAAAACTCACCTACAACCATCATGGAAACAAGCAAATTACATTCCTGAATAATTATCTTTACCGGTGATGAACTAGTTTTACTTCGAAAAGGCGAAAAAATAAGTTTTATGTTTTGCAAACTGTTTCATTTTAAGGAATATTGAAAGGTGCTTACTCAAAGAAGACAAAATTGCCTGTTTTGTTGAACGGTAGCTATATCAAACGTTGGGAAATCATACAAAATAGAATTTGCCATTTTCATGATGGAGACTATGAGCGTCAACCTGGTACATCTTCCAGACTCAACTTGACCACATCTGTACTGGAATCTAGATGAAAAGACCGCATAAAAAGAACCACATGATGACTTGGTGGTGAATGGTAGAGAGTAAATCATCTAAGAATAACAACTTCGTCACCTGTAGAATCGAATCTAAAACAAGAGAGAAACTTTAATTGAACTTAATGATTAACAAGCTTAAGATGTTAAATGTTGCAATTTTTGTTGAATAAAATGTATTAGGTTGTCCTAAAAGTTCCCGGTCAAGAATGAAAAATACAATTTTTTGTGCAAGAATTTATTTTACATAAATAACAATTAATCTTCTAAGTACAGTCCATCGTTTTCGACTACTTTCTGCCAGCGGTCTGCAAGCTGTCGAATCTGGTCAAAGTACCGTTCCCGCTGCTTCGAATTGAAGAATTCTTGACATGTTTATTCAACTTCATCGAATGCTTCAAATCGGCGGCCTTTCAAGAAGTGTTCCATGGATCGGAAGAGGCCATAGTCGGATGTAGCGCAATCAGGGCTGTAAGCAGGATGCAGCAGGATTTCGACTCCATCCAACTCTTGGAACCTGCCCGTGGTCGTTTTGGCAGTATACGGCTTGGCATTGTCTCGCTGAAGCAGTGCACGTTTTCGGTTGATTAAGGCAAGGTACTTCTCCTTGAGCTTCTTGTAGACACGATCCAGCTGTTGACAATAGAGCTCTACATTGATGGCCTGGCCGTTCTGAACCAACTCAAAGTACACGACTCTCTCAAAGTTCAACCAGACGCACTACATGATTTTCATGCCAAATCGATCTCGTTTTGGAACTGACGGCGTTGCTTGACCCGGTGGAACCCATCCCATGTCTCGGTTGTGGTTGACCAAGCGTCAAGCCTTTCTTCCAATAGTGACGCAGCAACACACGGATTTCAAGCTTTGTAATCTCGTAGTTCATATAATGCTATAAATAAATCGATATATATATCAATATCAAATAAATAATGCCAAAAAGAAATTTGACAACCTAATATCAGCCTAATAATAATATTATTAATAATTTGTTTAAATAATCTCCTCATTTCAGATGAGCCCTAAAATTTGGAGGGTCAGTTATTAAAAAATGATAAAGTTAACTAATAAAAATTCAATAAAAATGACGTAAGCAAATGATGTCACTGATCAATTTCGATATCATCAATCAATAAATTATTATTATCTGATGGATCATATCAAAAATATAAAATATTGTCATTTATTTATTATAAATATTGATAAATTGGGGAGTTTCAAAATAAAATGGGATTAAATTTGTGACAGATTACTGACTGCTTTACAAATTTGAGTCGTCATTAATTAAATGATATTAATATTTGATTTTTCCAGCAAAAAGTACTTCTTTGAATTGAGACTGGGGACAAACAAAAACATATTATTAATAATATATAATTTTTATATTTAAAATCAATTTTTACACAGTGAATTTTGACCTAATATTTATTTTCCAGTGTCAATAGAAACAAATAATTGCAAAATTGATTCATAAAAAGACATAAAAAACAATCGATATTATTGATCCGATCTTCATAACTCGTTCCCTTCAACCGATCAAAATGTATGAGAAAAACAGATTGAAATAATAAATTCAATTTTCAATAGATTTACAAAATCACGCTAAAAGTCAAATTAGAAATTAGAAGTAATTTTAATAGTTTTGTCGACGATAATTAATTAAATTTATTAATTTATTAATTTATTAATTTATTAGTTTATTAATTTATTATTTTTATAATTTATTAATTTTATAATTTTATTATATTATTTTGGTATTTATTTATATATTTTTTTTACTTATTTAAAATCATTTCCAAATTTTCAAAACATAAATTCTCGTAAAATTAAGTTTCAAAAATTCATAGCTTTATAATTTCCTTTTGAAATTTCTTTCAATTTTATTGTTTGATTTAAAAATCAAAAGTGTTAATTTTTTAAAAAAATATATTATCAGCTTTTTGTTCATATTTGTAAGAGAAATAAAGTCAGCCTGACTGGAGTCTAGACTCGTTAAGAGGAAGAGATATTAGATTTTAACAAATTTTACAAGAATATACTTATATTGCAATTAATAGGATAGGAATATACATATAAATGTAAGGATTTATTTACATTCAAATATTGACAAAATATAATATGGAGAAATAAATTTGAGCCTTTTTTTACTTTCCAAAATTTTACATTAATTATAATTTATTATACAGATTAACTAAAACTTTAAATTACGCAAAATTAAAATCTTTTATCAAAATTTTTACTTCAAAATATATTTTCACAATAATAAAATGTATTAAATTATTATTAGAAAAATTAAAAAAATTTTGTTAAAATGTTTTTAATAATTATAACGTTATAATTATAAAAAAATTATAAAAATAATTTTTATATAACTAATAATAACTTAAGGAATTTGTTAAACTCATAAATTTTTTTAATTAAAAAAAAGAAAATTTTAAAACATTTTAAAATGATGATTCATTAAATTTTATAATTTTACGATTTTAAATATTTATTTTAAAATTAGATTTTAAAAGTATTATTAAAAAAATATTATTTAAAAAAGAGATTTTAAATAAATAAATTAAATACTTTGGAGATGGAACTAAGGACAAAAGAAAATACTAAAAATTAATTTTAATTGTTTAATTTAAAAAATTTTAATATCTAAAAAATCAAAATAAATCCAAAATATCAAAATATTATACATTTTAAAATGGAATAGTTTAAAATATATAATCAATATTTTTAAAAACTACATTTCAGGTTTAATTACAAAATTTAAAAAAAATAATAAATAGTGCAAATTAATTTTTATACACAATCTATTTTAAATAATTAAAATTTATATCGATATTTATATTTAGCAAAATTTACATCAGGTTTGTGCAAAAATACGAAAAAATCGTTCCTCATAAATTTGTTTGAAAAATAATTAATTTTTATACTAATAAATATTTGATCACGAATCCAACAATAACAATAAAATTCATACTTATTTTAATATTATTAATTTTATTATTAAAATTAATAATATCATAACAATATTTTATTTATATTTTTTTACATTTATTCTTATTAAATAATTTTATTAATAATAATAATTTATCTTTCAAATTCTTTTCAAAAAACTGGAGTTCTTCTGAAAACTACCAAACGTTCTCGAGTGCTTGCTCAAACAGAGTGAGATAATGAAAAGAATAATCGATTATTAATTTTATTTAATTTTAATTATTCAAAATAAAGTACAAGATTATTCTATACTTCTATTAATTAATATTTAATAATATTTTTAAAAAATAATATTTTAATTATGTTTTAAAAAAAATAAATAAAATAATGAATAACTAAATAACTAAATAATGAATAACGATATTTATTAATTTGTTTTTATAAAAATTATTATTAATTTTAATGTACTTTTTACAAGAAGTCATAAAAGGTTTTTAATAAATACTGAAAAGTAAAGGTAAAAGTAACTATTAAAAGAAATAAAAAGGATAAAATAGAACAAATTTTTCATAATTGATGCATTGAAAATAAATAAAAGAATATCGAAATGAAATATGAATAATGGAAAATATTGTTTTAATTACCCATAAATATTTTGTTTTAATCTGAACTTTATATATTTAAACTAAAGCTTTAAAATTAAGTAACAATATTTTTTTAAAAATTCTTTTTATTCATATTTTTTGTTCTATCTTTAGATTTGCTTTTAAGTGTATCGTTTTGTCATTTCTATCAATTTATTTAATTAATTAACATAAATTCAGTTTATTTATAACTTTTTAATTAATACAATCAACAAACAATTATGATAGATTGCTTTTAAAACTCAAAAAAACACTCATCATAATATATTGTTATTTATTTCGATGGATCAACCGTCACCATCAGACAAAACTAACAATGACATATTCGCACTTATATATCAATGAAATGTTTATGTAATCACGGCGTCATCATGATGTGATCACAAGTTAATACTTGTCGTGATCGCAAAAATTAACAAATTAAATTGTCGATGTTGTTTTAATACACAAATAAACGTGTATAATTTTTAAATGTAAGAATAAATTTTCTGTGGAATATTTTCGTTTTCAATATATGAATCACATCGAATTTATTCTATTGCATCCGAACGATGTTGTGTTGACGAGTGGTCGGATTCGTTTGCCGGCATTGACTCGTCGGTTCGTTTTCCCGATGCTTCACGGTCGAGCACGAGGACTCCACCGGTCCCATCGATGAGTTACACGCTGCGCTCAATTACTGATTCCGATAACAAACCGTCAATTCTGGAGAGCTCATCGAGCGTTGATGAGAAACACCGCTATTCGGGACAGCATCAACTGGATTAGACTTAAACGAGTCGGTCACGGACCGCTGAACTACGACGATTCGAGGACGCCAGCCAGTCCGCCGTCGGCAATTATGTAGTCGGGGGTTCAATCGAAGTCAGAATCTCCACACAAACAGTTCCTTCCATTTTAAGTAATATTAATATCACTTCCCCTTTGATTATGTTCCTGAATTCGTTGACAGTGACGACAAAAAGTCTCTTCGATATATGTGATGTCGCACCCATTTCAGTAATACTGATAAACTTAATTGGAACATAAACCAGTAGGAGTGAAAGATTAACTGTTGAACAAACTTCTTATCTTACATGATCTAGACACAATTTAATAAATTATTTTCGTTATGTTTCTTAACACGAGTTTTTAAATTTTCTGATTACATGACAGTAGGGCACATTCAAAACAAAATAGATATTATCATAATTATTATCTAACTGTTTTTTATATTTGTTGGTATTAATTTTAAGTTAATTTTTCTTTTCATTTGCCGATTTAATTAATTTATCGACAATTTTTTTGAGTTAATCTTTCATCTATCAATTTGGAATATCGATTTTAATATAGCAAATCTATCATCTTATCAATACTTTGATTAACTTACAAAATTTTATTTCAATAAAAAAGTAGAATTAGGTCAAGAATGACCATCAAGAAAAGAACACTTTGACTAAAACGTCATATGGTGTCTTAGATTAATATCCGCTCCAGAATCGAGTTGACCGGTTGTGTATTGGAGCTTGAGCATGGATTGAAGCCGTTGATATTGTGTTTCGTCCATGTTGTAGCTCAGTATTTGATGTTGGATATTACACATCTTCGTAGGTTGTTGATGACAATATCCGACAACTGCAGTATCTTGGAGTACTTCATCGTCCTTCTTTGGCCAGAAACCCAAACATCCGACTACTATTGTCCCGAGATGCACACCCAAATTGGGTATTTTGCTTTTACCTCATCTTCGAGGGATGCTTAATTTGTCTCATTCAGTTCTCTGGCAGACTTCAGGTTCTCCATTTCATCGTTAGGTGTTTTGCAATCGATTAGCCATAGAGTTCTTCTAACGTCGATAAAGTGTCCCAGATCTGTAGGTCAAACCATTTATCAGATTTATTTTATATTATATATTATAATATTCTTTGTAAAATCTTTTCCTTGTGGAAAATAATTATTATTTAAGGTAAAATTTAGTTCTATGTAAAAAAGATTTTTTGATACAGTCTGTAAGATATTGTCTATTTTGTATTTAGATCTTTTAATTAAAAGGAAATATAAAAATATGTAATTGGAAAGCAAAAAAATCATGACATCTTTACCTGATGTATTCCTTATTTTTAAATGATCTTCCAGAATCTTGGAAGTCATTGACTTTAAGAGCAGGAAATATGAAGAGGCAAACTCTGAGCATATCCTCAATTTCGTAAAAGGCTTTTCTTGAGGTTTGAAGTTTTGCATTTATTAGGAAAATATTAAAAAAAATTAAGAACAAAAAATAAAGACAAAAACATTTTAAATACAAAAGAAAATTTCCATTTTTAAAAAAACGTAAATTATTTTTTTAAGCATAAATTGAATAATTATTTGGAAAAATAAAATCATTTTTATAATTCTGTGAAATGAAAGGAAAAAAATAATTTAACAATTTTGTATTTCCGAGTTTGTGAGAGTTCAAATGGAAAAATGTTTTGTTTACGGATTACTGTTTGACAACAAATTAAAGACAAAACCTCTTTAGTCAAGTCATGGAACGCTCATCGCACTTCCCCATCCGAAAAGGAAACATAAATTTATCGTAAATATTATTTTTGTCTGTTTACCAGCTGCTCGAGATATCAAATAAATTTTAATTTATTTACTCAATAATGATTTCAATAAATTGTATTTGTTTAAGATATTGAAATATTTTTAAAAATAATATTTATTTAACTTTCGAATCGAATGGAAACTGAAAAGATCGTCATTATTATTATTTCTTTAAACTTAAAATATTTTTATTATGTTATTAAAAATAATAAATATGCCATAAATGTTATTATTACAGGATTTTTCCTTCAGTTTTGACAATTTTTCAAATGAGTTTTGACAATTTATAAAATAATTTCAAAACATTTAAAATTTTTTAAGTTGGCTTTTTAATGAAATATAAAAGATTTATAAATATTTTTTTTGTTTTTAATGAAATTCATTTTTTATAATAATTTAATAATATTTTACACATTTTATTTTTTTTTACGCAAAATGATTTAATATTTTTAACATGAACAAATGAAAGCGTTTTATCACATTTCCGAATTGTCCGAAAGAAGGGAGCATCTGGGCCCATAGATACGATCCTCACACAATCGATGATAGATCCGATCGTCTTGATTGAATTTTGACCACACCGCGAGATCACATAAAAAGAGAATCGATTTAATTTGTTCTTCAGAAAGAACTCGATAATCCATGAATTCGAATCGGACACGATATAGAGAAAAACATCGCGATCTCTCGTCAGAATGTCCTCCATTCCCTCGACGTATTTCATTGCCATCAGAGCCGACTCGATCTCCGATTGCGCACAGCTCTTCTTTCACAACTCCTCGAACACATCGTTCATATGGTCGGTCCATCGTGAATTCGAATGGAATTTCTTCGTCGATTCGTTTTATTGTCGTTTGATTTTTTAACAGATCAAACAGCACTATGTCGGAATTCTCCTCGATCAGAGTGTGATCGAAATCGAAAATCAACAACGGTTTCGGGTTTGATGAAAACCCAATCGACGATCGACGACAAAGAATGAAAGAAACGCGAATTAATCCCACACAATTTGAATTTTTGAATTCAAGTCTCCAAATCGATTGATTTCAGTCCGTTGAGCTGAATCAATCAATTCTCTCAGCAAAACCCCCAATTGCCCCATCATATGTCAAATCAACGAAAATATTTGATTACCAAAGTCACGCAAATCGAGAACTCAGAAGAAAATTCAAATGCAATGTTTATTTTTTTTAATTACAATCTCAACAATACCACCAATGTTGCCACGCAATAGTTCGATAAAGCGAAACCAAAGAATATTAATTTTAAGTCTGGTATTTTCCAGAATTCACAAAAACTCATAAAAAAAACTAAATTACACAAAAATTATTTCTATATTTTTAATATAAAAAAAAACAAAATTTTATTTTTATAATTTTTAATATATAAATAAAAATTATAATTTCTTTATCAATTCTTAACATCACACAAAATTCGAATCTCAAAAATAACAACCGGTGAAAACCAAATCCCATAAAATTCACTCTGCGATTTTCATTTCAAATCACAAATGATTTTTTTTATAACACACAAAAATATTTTCAATAAAGAGCTGTAAAATCACACAAATCGAATTTCGAATCTCCCAAAAAAATCAAACAATAAATCAAATCACATTAATGATTAGAAAATCAATTATCGATTGTGCTGATTCAACAATTTTGTCATTCAAACGAAACTTAAAAGATTTGATTTGAATCTGATCGAAAGACATTTTTAACTTGAATGTCTTTTAGCATTACATCACAATCCTGTAAAATATCTTGACCAAATCTCAATTTAAGAGTTTCTAAATTTTTTTGTTCTTTGTCGACATCAAAAGTCATATGTTTCTGCATTTAATAGGTTTGACGAATTTTTCGAATTTTTATTTATTTTTTTGCGTCTACTTCAATATGGGCCCCCTCCCGTGCGAATCGAACAGCTTCCGTTTTAAAAAATCTTTTATACTTCATTAAAAAAGTCAAATTAAAAAATTTTAAATGTTTTAAAATTATTTTATAAATTGTCAAAACCATCTGATAAATTGTCAAAACCTTTTGGAAAATTATCAAAACCATTTCAAAAATTGTCAAAACTGAATGAAAAACCCTATAATATTGATAAAACTATGTAATTAATTGCATAAAATCACGCAAATTTTAGGCCAACGTGACCTCATTAACAATGTTGCCCCCAAATCAATGTTCAATCGGTAGTCTCAATCAGATTATTGAGAATTTTTTATTAGCGTGATTTAATTCAAACGATTATGTAATCATTATTTTGAATTTATAATTTTATTTATTTTTTCCATTTCGTTGACGGTTTTGGCTTTTCTTTCTCAGTCCAAAACAATAATCATTTTTGTCAGAAACTATACGGTATTATTAAAACGTTTTTTATCATCACAACCAGAATTTTCAGGTCTGAAACTAAGTTTTGTTAGTAAAGCAAAACTACAAAACTTAACTTTCGCAACAAAACCTTAACGGTTCGAGAGGAACACTTTTTGAAAGGCAAAAAGAGAAAACTTTGATTATTGTTAGTCTATTGGGAATTACAGTGACAAACGGAAGCTATTGGTTATTTTAAATTTGCTAAACCACATTGTTTTAAGAAAATCAATCCATCTCAAATTCCTGACCCTTGCATGTCCAACAATTGGGATGAACATTCAGCTATGGAACCAATGACCAACAAAATCAAAACGCTAATGTTAAGAGATGATCATTGCATTTTGCTTAGAGTAGATAATATGTCCTGATCTACAGACAATCAAACTTTCATTCCTTTCATCAAAAACTACATCTCAAATCCAGCCATGGGATCAAGGTATTATGGCATCATTCAAAGTCCATTAAAAAAAGACTTAAACATCTTCTAATTCAAATCAAGGTTGTCTCAATTAAAAATAATGCGTCAGTAGATTGAGGTTATCTATCTCGAACCCAATGCAAAGAATGCCTTCAGTACCGAATCCATTAAAAACTATTTCATCAAAGCGAGATTCTCTCACGTAAGTATTGTTTCAGTAATGCTCGCGAAATTGTGGAAAAGATAATTGAACTGTAAAAAGTGTGTAATGTTCAAAAAAAAGAATTCTGAAGTTTAGTTTAACCTGAATTCCACGTGGAAGATATGTAAAAGAGTTAACTGGGGAGGATGTTTCCGTTAACTCTCTTAGCAAATGATAAAAAATAAATATATAAAATAAATTTTAATTTAACGAAACTATATAACAATAAAATATACTAACAGAAAAATAATAATAAAAGAAAATCAATATAAATTCCCGATAATTTCAGTTGTTCGAGTAATTATTGACGAGATAATTGTGCTGCTCGTCGACGAGATTAGGAAAAAGACGCGGAAGAAGTCGAATAATTTATTTTGTAATTGGAATTATCGATCGAGCTCGAGAGAGATTCTTGAAATAGGAATCGATTGTTGGATTTAGTGATATTATTGTCGTTGTTGTTGTTGACGAAGGCCGACTAACGACGAGTGAGGATGGGATCATGATGAATCGAGATTGAGATTGACAATTGCTGTTGTTGAGATTTTGGATTGATTAAGGTTTGTTGATATCAAACGTTGCATTAAGTCCGAAAATAAATCCACAAACAATTTGACATCTATATAGTATGAGATATTATGTAAAACTCATGATAATTACAATAATAATATTTTCAATTGATTTGTTTTCAATACTTATTAAATTTTATATTATATAATTTATATATGCATATAAATAAAATACATAAATAGTAGAATAGATATCTTGTGTAAGGGTACAAATATGTGGCTGATGTGAACAGTGAAAGAATTGCAGGAGGTAGCCTGGAAGAGTTAAAATTGTTAAAAAAATCTTTTAGTAACGTAAATACTGAAGAAAATAAATATGAATGAAGACCACAAACGACCTTCTTGGTCGGTGACAAGTGCAATCGTTTGTCTCTCCACAGTCTGATAGTTCTGTACGGAGCAAGGGTGTAACCCTCACATGGTAGCTGTAGAAGAGATGAAGACTTTTTTCGCTAGACAATTGGCCAAACGACGCACCACGCTTAATGATTTTTTTATTTATTGCTATTGAGAGAGAGTTTTAATTATAAAATATTGTGTTTCCGTTGTCTAACGGTATTTGAGTAAAATGGGCATATTAAAACATATAAAAGTTTTTTGAATAAAATTCCCTATAAATAAAAACCACGCATTAACGAAATTTTGTTCCCATTCGTCAAATGTTTTATTAGGTGTATAACTTAGTTTTTTGGATTTTCTAAGAGATGGTGTAACCTTTGTAATAAGCATTATTTTACAGTCGTACGTAAAGATTGTTAAAGTGCTGAAATCGAGGCATTAAAATTAAGTAGGTCATTGACCTTAAATGCCTCATAAACATATATTTAATCACGTTTTAGCATGACAATTTTCATACCAACAAAACAGCATTTGCGGGAAGCACTACTGTTTTGCTTTAATCAAAAGAAAAAAGCTGCAGACAGTTTTCGGCTTCTTGAAGAAACTTATGGTCAACATGCACCAACTCAACACACTTGCGAGAACTGGTATAAACGTTTCAAAAGTGGAGATTTCGACGTAAGGGACAAAGAGCGTTCCGGTCAACCAAAAAGATTCGAAGATGAAGATTTGGAATCATTACTGAAGGAAGA
>MQRK01235431.1:28547-39487 GCA_001938485.1 Girardia tigrina
TCTGGAATACGGTTCACCAATGTTGAAGGTATTAAAAAATGGCTTGATGACTTTCTCGGCGCAAAAGATGAGAGGTTTTTTTGGGATGGAATCCATAAATTGCCTGACAGATGGGAAAAAAGTTGCCACTTCCGATGGACAATATTTTGAATAAAATATTTTTTTCACTTTTATACTTAAATAAATGGTTTTTTTAACAAAAAAATACGAAATTAATTAGTTGTACACCCAATAAAAATAAAGTAACATGAAATAATTTGTTTAAATAAGCGAACGTGATTGGATAGCTTTGTTCCACATATCAATTCAGTATGATGATGAATAGTGAAGAAGGTTTACAGGATTGGGAAAATAATTCTAATTGTTTTGAAGATAAAGTATTTGAAAAAGTTGGTGTTCTTAACGCAAATTATTTCTTTAGGATAGATAATCTCGTGATTCACAACTAAATTTTATCATATTTATTAAAAGCGAGATAGAATCTTGATTTAAATATTAATATAATTTGTTATTAAATTTTAATTATAATTTCTTTATACCAAAAAAAAACCTTTAGAGTTTAAAAATAAAATAAGACATCATATTCAAGTACAAACTGAAAGGGGATTTGCAAGCTATTTTATGTATAGATAACTGATTGTTGGTCTTCAATATAATGAAGGAAGGATTAATAAAATTTACATCAGGCATAAACAATGATTTATTAAATCGCATTATTGGTATTATTTCTCTCATTGCCTATATACACTTCATCATTTAAGATAGTGATGAATTAAAATTCCTAATTGCTATAAAATGGCGATTTGCCTGCAGAAAACACTTTGTACCTTGTTTGGCAAAAATAAATGTTTGTCAAGCGGATAATATTTAAATTTTAAGAAGCCGTATCAGCTAAGAATGATAGAAGAAACATTAGGGAGACAGCAAAGGTACTTAAAACTGATGATTTAGAGTAATTAGAAATATTAAAATATAAATACATATTTCAAATCATTTCTTTTATATCTTTTTTATTTTTATTAACTTTGATTGAAGAAATGATTGTAGGATTGGATAAGTAGCTTCGTTGCCGAAGTACCTGCAGCCAAAGACCCCCTCATAAATATAGTCAACATTAAAATGATAAAATTAACGCCATTGTCAGATCAACATTGAACTAAGTCCTTTTCGGCAAAACTCGGATCGAAAGCAAAACTATCAATAAAATCCCTCTAACAAACAAATATTGGTTAGTATCAAGCAGATATCAGATCTGTTTATCCATCGTATATGACGTTTAAATTATGAATGTCGAAAGATTTCCAACAGTTTTTAGCATTGCAGGAAGCGTTGTTGAGTTCATAAAATTTTTGAATTTACAATCTGATCAAATTAATAATTAAACAATTACGTTCCGTAAAATATTCTTATAGATACGTTAAAATAAGATTTTCAGAAATTTAATGTAAAAATTAATTTAAGTAAGAAATAAAATATATTTTACGGTAGGTTTATAAAAAAAAGATTTATGCAAAGATTTATTATAAAGTAAAAAAGTTAATTTCAAATTTGATGAAAATATTTAATTGAAATAAAATAAAAATGAATATAAAGTTTAATATTTCATTTGCGTAATGAAAATAAACTAAACTATTTTTTGTAACTTTTATTTTACACGATTAAAATGTAATTATAATTTTCTTTGGAAATTGTAATTGGAATCAAAATATAATTGTAAAACTAACGTAATTAAACGTAATTATTAATGGAAATATAATTTTATTTTTATGTAAAAAAAAATTTAAAAGTTGTTAAATTAAAAAAAATTGCGATTTTAAATTTTATTTTCAAAACGTTATTTTATTAAATCAAAAAGTAATTTTTAAAACTATTATGAAAACGAAATGGAAAATGCTATTGTATAGAATTGGGAAATTTAATTGAGAAACAGGTAAATTTAAATGTACAATAAAATTGAAATAAATAAAAGATGTGATAAAATTTTAATAAATTCACTTTATAATTTTTTATTAAAAAAAAGTATAAAATTTAAGTCGTAAAAAATACAATAACCATATTTATATTTATATAAATTTTTACTCATAATGGTTTGTGTAAAAAGAAAGTGCAAAAGTTCCTCGGAAATATTTGTTTAAAAAAACTTAAATTGTGGTCGAAATAAAGTTTTGCGTTATGACATCTTCTTTTGATCAAGAACCCAATAAGCATCATATATTCGTTTTCGTTGTCGTGGACTGTAATAAATAATTGATGAATTCGTGAATCGTTGAAGTGCTATTTAGATTAACTTTTCGAATATGAAACATTAGTAAAAAAATATCATTTAAACAACCAGAAATTAACAATCGTTACATAAAAATGTTATTTTTAAAGCAAAGTAATTCGCAGGACTCAAGACCAGCAACTGGACAGCAATCCAAACCTCTGTCCTTAAGGAGAGAAATCTTTCATTCACTTTTCTTCGCTCGAAAAAATCTACCAAACTGAAGGACTGAATCTTTTTTATAGGTTCCAATGGGATCAATATCGTGTTCGTCAAATATAACCGATCTTTGCCACGAGTTTGATTCACCACACTATTCGGCTTTCAGATGAACGATTTTACAAATTTTTAGTTGACGAAGAAAGCAATGGATTTTTATTATTGAGTAAAAAAGAAAACTTTACTTATCATCCAAAATTTATTTTAACACTTAAATTATATACACGAAAAAAAAATTTCAAGAGGATTTACCACATTCTTCTTTAAATTATCAGAATATTTTCTTAACAAATATCCCGTGTGATTCATAAGTCTCTGTCTCTTAATGAACATAAAAACACTATAAAACAAGCAGATTCCTGACAACTGTTCAAAATGTTTACAATCTTGCTCCAAACAGAGCTTACATCGTTTCCTGAAACTTAAACAAGATATACGGACAACTTCTGGATTGATGATTGTTAATTAATGTGAAATTGCTTCTTCAAGTTCATTGAGCGTTGTATAATTGTCCTATATTGCATAAAGTCCATCTTTTATATAACTCCATAGCCAAACGTCCAATATTGTAAGGTCTGGAGATTTTGGTACCCTTTCCTTTGGTCCTCTACGATCAATTCATAGATGTGGATAATGTTGATCCAGCCGTTCTTGTGCTGGAATTTTGAAATGAGGTTGAGCACCATCGTGTTGATATTAATGTTTATTGTCATTTCCAATGAACGACAACAGCTTTTGATTTAAAACAATGACATACTGGTCTTTATTCATTGTTTCACGACTGATGTTGAAGGTTTCACCAAGACCGTATGAAAAAGTCGTTGAAACAGTCAGTCAAGGTGATTTAAGGGGTGCAGATAACTTACGATGCTCATTCTCTTCAGCTTAATAAAAGAGATAGTGTTTTTGAATAAGATCGTGTAGTTAAAACGATGCTAATCTGAACAAATATTCTTTCTTTGGGAATTGACATTGTTTTGGTTCAAAGAATATTTGAAAAGGTTTTTTTTCTTCCTTCAGATATCTGTGAATTGAAGTCTGTGAAGTCATACAAACTCATGCAGTTTCTCGTTGATTTGTGTCATTATTCTCATTTACAAAATTTACTACATTTTCCTTAATGATTGAATAAGTTTTCAGTTTTTTTAAATTTCTGATTCCAGTATTTCACTGTTATCCTAGCTGGTGGTACTATGATATTGAATTTCATTGCAAGCTTTGTTACTACTCTGTACACTACTACATGGCTAACTATAAGCACTCTATCCGTAAGCGAAAATTTAACAACACTAGCTGTTTCCACCATATTGTAATAATATAGCCGATTAGCCTACAAAAAAGAGAGTATATTAAAGAACATTAATAAGAAAGAAGAAAGAAACTACATTAATCTGTAAATAATAAATAATATCAATGAGTATAAATATGTAACTATAAATTATTATTGTGTTTTGTTGTTTTATTTTACTTTTAGAGACGAAGATTTATGAATCGCACTTAATATTAACACAAATAAATATATTACAAAATAATTTTTTTATTTTAGTTTTCAATTTTTTTCAATAGAAAATTCATATTGATTAATAAATTTTAAAAAAATATTTTTAAAATTTATTTCTATTATTTAAAATGAAAAATTCAAAAATATATTTTTTTTCTAAAAAAATGTAATTTTACGGTGTAAAATAACAAAATTATTTTTTTTAATTATTTTATTAAAAAAAATATATTTTTAAAATTTATGATTATAAAAAAGAAAAGTGAAATTGCAAAAGGTAAATTTGTTTGGAAATTTTATATCCCATTTTTATGAAATAATCCTCACATTTTATAAAAAATAAATCACAATCAGTAAAATATTTTCCTGGAAATATAATCGTATTTATTAATTTTTAATTTATGTTTATTTTCTTTTTGCCTTCATAAAATAAATGGTCAAGTTTTATTTTCACTTAAAACAAATTGAATTTTATATTTTGTTTTATTTTTATAATAAAATAGAAAATATTTTTTTAAAGATAATTTGTAAATTTTTTATGGGAATATTATACTGAATATAAAAAATATTATATTTATAAATGTTTATTTATTTCGTATTTAAGTATTATTTGTTTTGGGAAAAATAGAGAATTATTATACGTTTTGTCTTAAAAGAGACGAAAACTAATTAGAATAATTGTAACTAAATATAATCCGGAAAAATGAGAAAAAAATATAAATGATAGAAATATTAAAAGTTCTTTTGTTTTTCTTTTTTTCATATTTGAATTTGTATGTATTTACTTTCATTTGTATTTGCTTACATTTATTATAAATTTCTGTGACGTCTTCTTTGATTAACCAAGCGACATCCTCCATTATCCCAATGAAGGATAATGGAGGATGTCGCTCGGTTAATCAAAGAAGATGTCACATAAATTTATAATAAATTTTAGCCAGTGCAAATGAAAGTAATACAAATAGAAGTACTATTTCTATAAAGTGTCTGATTTATATATTAAAATTGAGGTTATATATAATCCCATGCCATTTTATCCTTGCTTCTTGCATCTAAAGCCGTGTAAGAAAGTCTAAGGGCTCTGTATTGTCTATGGATGGTTTCTATCTGTTACAGAGTCTATGAATCACTCCCCTGTACGCCAATTCTGGTGCTGTAGTCTCTTCAATACTAAGTTATCCTTTAATTTTGGGGAGGCTTAAAATATTTTAATAAAAATATATTAATGTTATTTGAAAACCTTATTATGTTTAAGTAGTTATGTTTATTAAAAATTTGGATTTTCTTTTTAAAAAAATTTTAATTTAATTATTCAAAACATAATTTATGAAAGTACATACTAAAATAACTTTTTTATTATTAATTTATTTAAAAAGCGTTTATAAAAAACAATTTTAAAAAATCTTTTAATGAGAAAAATGGTTATATAATTAAATCATGTAAATTGAAATTTCTTTTAATAACAATTTTTTAAAGGAATAAAAAATAATTTGGTTAATATTTTAAAATATTTTACAAAAGAACATTTTGATAAAAGTTCTCAATTAAATATATATATATATATATATAACTAAAAATAAAATTCTGAATTAACCTATTTTAGAATATATTTATTTAACTTAGTTTGCTTACATATATTATTATTTATTATATATTTATTACTAGATTTATTTAAAGTGGGATCTTCAGTGGAATGAAAAAAGATTAATTATTATTTATATAATTGACAAAAACTAATACATCAAATGTATTAAAAAAAACAAAAAAAATGCACTAAAAATAGTTTTAATGCTATTTTAAAAACTTTAATGTGATTGGATGAATTATCTTGCAAGTTTAAGCATAGTATGTGATGTTTTATGAACAATAATCATTTTCGGCAATAATCATTTTATAATTTTTGTCAAAAATGTTTAAAATAACTTTAAAATTTTTATCATGTTCATTATAATTACCTTGACATTTTATGCCTAAAAATCAAACTATTTCTACTCGACTGAATATAATTTCAACCATATACAAAAATTATTCTTAAAAAATATTAATATTAATTTAATTGAACTAAACAACAGATAAACAAAAAATTATTTATATTAAATATTTTCTTTATTATTTATATTTTTTATTCTAAGAAATTAAGTTCATCATTATCGTTATAACATTTCTATTCATTTTCCCAATGATTTTGGTAATCCTAGGAAAAAGCATTTGACAATCTACGGTACCATCACCCAACGGAGATCGTTCACTGCATCTTCAGTCTCCATTATAAAGTAGTTCTAACTTAAAATACTTATAAAAGAGATAAATAACAATCTTTTATACATAAAAATTTTCAAAGCATAAATATTTTTATTACATGACTATTAAAATAATAATTGTTAGGAATTTTTAGAAAATGTTTCAAAATTTTTTTGAAATAATAGTTGAATTAAAAGTAGAACTTTAAATTAAAAAAAGTCAAATAATTTATCAACACTTTTTATTTTTATGATACCGTTTTGAGATTAATAAAACAAATAGTTTCTTAAAATTAAAAAAAAATAAATGAATTTATTTTCGATTAAATTTGTTTAAATAAAGTGTATTAGCACATTTTCAGATTAATATAAATTTGAAAATCGATGTCGTCTTTTAATATCGATAATGTGTGAGATGTTCCAAACACATCTAACATTATTGATTTCAGCAATATATAAAAAGTATCATTAAAAAACAATTAATATTTATTTATATTTTATTAATATTTTATTTTTATAAATTTTAATATACAAAAAAAGTTTTTTTCCTCACAAATAGACAAAAATGCATTTTAATAAGTTTTCCAAACTAGAAAAGACCGAACAGTTATATTCGTCTCTCCCAACCTCAAGAACGACCCCCCTCTCCGTGGCTTATAAAATACAAGTCGCATAAATCAAGCTATTCTCCTTCACTCCTATTCTCAACTCTGTTCGACTGTCATATCAATCAATCAAAATTTATTCAAATTGTCAAAATTTTATATCTACTAATCTTAGACTCGTTCTGCAACAGAAACCCAAACGGGAAATATGTGGATTACTCTTGTTTAAGTAACCACAGAAGACAAACTGCACTGGAAATAAGAAGCCGCAAAGTCAGCATGACCGGTTTGGGTTTGGGAGAAATTGAAATTTCTTTAGACCGTCACTGGCTTGATCGCGGATAGATGGGGTTGAATTTGCTTATTCAATTATTCCATAACAAGTTCGCTACCTTTTTTTTCGTCTTGTTATATTTTGTTCGTCAAATCGAGGATGAAAATGACAGATAATGAAGCATCTGTTTATGCAGACCGGTTTTGCGGGGGACTGATTTATAATTAATTAACAAAATCTGTCAAAGAAAAGAGTATAGACTGCTTGAGGTGATAAAAGCGTTATTGTTAGCAGTTCCTGTTTTGTAATGGATACATCATTGCCCGGTTAGGTATTGAAATCTCTGATAATACGGTCTATGGAAATATTACTGTAATTCTCCCTCTATTCTCCGATGAGTCTTTGATCTAAGTCAAACTGAAAGCAAATTCCTGACTTGCAGTTCGATTGTAATTGCCTTTTCTCACGGTCAATTACGATTCATTAGGGATTTGCAGGGACTAGAAAAAAACTCATTTGTTCTACCCTTGTTCGTTTGTTGGCTAACTTACAAAAAAAATCTGAAACGAAATTAGAGTAGCAGGAGTAATTATTTCGATCTGTAGGACAATGAATTATTGCTTGGGAATCTAAACTATTATTTTTACAAATCGATAATTTTCTTTTTTCTTTCGACTAAGAATTTTATTCTTTCAGAATTCTTCTCATCAGGAAATCACAATACGAGATTTATATTTTAATAGTTTTATATATTATTAGTGAACATAACAATCTTCTTTTGTCGATAATATCTTTATTTAATTAATAAAAGATATTTAATAAAGACTAAAATAAAATATATTTTCATTTAGTTTATATATTATTTATTTAGTAAAATGTTTGTGGAAAAAAATTTGAATAATATTTATAATTTTTTATTTATAAATTTAATATTTCAATTAAACAAATTACATTGAAAAATGGATACCATATATCAATTCTAAAATTTTAATAATTAATTAATTAATTATTAAATTAGAATATAATACATAAATTATTATTGTTAATTTAATATGATAAGTGTTATGAATTTCGTAAGCTCATAAATTTTTTAATTTAAAAAAAATGTAAAACATTTTAAAAAGATAATTTATTAAAGTTTAGGATTTAAAATATTTCATTAAATTTGAGTTTAGAAATTATTGTTGAAAACATTTTACATAAGCTCTAAATTAAATTATTGAATGATATTTAAAGAAGAGATTTACGTGAAATTTAAGAAAATAAAGTTATAAATTAAACACTTTTCAGAAGAAACTACGGATAAGATGTTGAAAATGTTTAAACAGAGTTAATATTTTTTAGAGATTAAATACAAAATAAAAAAGGAAGTAGATTCGTGGAATATATCAAATTAAAGATAAAAGAAAATATTCAAAATAAATTTTAAAAAGTATTCAGTTTTTTTAGGTTGTTCAATCAATTTGTCGCAATTGAATTTGTCGCGGTTCAAAATGTCGTATATCACTTTGTTGCGTTCAATTTTTTCGTAATTCGAAAACTTAAAAAATGCATTTTATAAAAAATATTTTCGACACACAAAATAAAAAGCAACAAATTTATTAATTTTAAAAAATAATTAAAATTATCAAAATAAAAGACAAAATTTATATTTCAAACAATATATATCAAATGATTAGCCAACACGCAATAGTTTTTAGTTTATCCTATCTGATTTGGGAAAAAAAGCAAGAACAGGAAGACATTTTGTCCTATTAGAAAAGATAATATCATTTTGATATCGTGAATTAAATGAAAAAAACATCCATATTTCGTAGAATTCGGCAAGTATTTACCGCAGCTACCCTGCCCTACAGGTCAAAATCTGTAGTAAAAGATGTAGGTTCAAAAACGGATTTCATAGCTAAAGAAACTTCCCTGGATTTTAGGCAATATAAAGTCTTTGTTCGACCATTCATCAATTGTTGTATGTTATAATTTAATTATTGTTTATTTGAATCGACAGCGGCGGCTGTTTTGATTTTCATAAATATTCATCATTTTTCTATGTATATTCATCATTGTTATATTTTATATCCGAGAATCAATTCTCTGTAATTGTTTGTAAAATACAACATCAATGCAAACACACGATGTGAGTTATTAATCCGTGTAACGTATACAATTGAGTAAGTCCAGGTGGAGCTACGCTACATGCACCATCTCCAAATATGTTCCGTTGGTTTGCATTTTACTAAGATGTGTCCACTAAAAAAGTGCACAAGTTTGAAAACCATCATAACTTTTTAATGTAATATTATTTAATTTCGTAAATTTGGAATTTAAATATTTGTTTTAATAGGTTAGAAATAGTAAAGCAGGTATTTAAAATTTTTGGTTTAATATGTTTTATTTTAGAGACAATTATAATGATTTCAAAACAACATGAAGATATAATCAATTTTATCAAAACGCACAGTAAAAGTGAGACTGTGACAAAGTTTACTGGCATTCATTTTTCCAGAAGAGGTATATATGCAATAATACAACGCTATGAGAAGACCGACAGCATTGAAAGAAAAGTAGGAAGTGGAAGGAAACCTGTTAAAATGACGTCAGACAAAAGGAAGAGACTTCTGCAGCGTGCAACTTTTACTGTTGGACAAAGTGTGAGAAAGTTAGGTAGAGAAATGAATGTTTCAAAGTCTTACGTGCATAAGATGCTCAAGACTAATAACATAGTGTTTCGAAAGAGGAAAGAAGCCCCAAAGGTTATTCCGACACAGATTATTCGCCAGAAAGCCAGGTTGCAAAATCTCGTTAAAATTGTTGTGGAAAAGACCAAAACCGACTTTGTACTTGATGATGAGTCGTATTTTACACTCACCGGAGCAATGACATCTGGTTATTATGTGGACCAAAAGAAATTCGGTGATGTACCTGATAATATTCGCCTTAAATTTCGAGAGAAATTCACAGTAAAAGTTTTGGTTTGGGCAACTGTTTCCAGATGAGGCATTTCAAAGCTGTACATCAGGAAATGGAGATCTTTAGCTTCTAATTCGGATATTTATATCTCCGAGTGCTTAACGAAGTGTTTGCTTCCTTATCTGAATGAGAAATACCCAGCTGGTCACTTCATCTTCTTGACAGATGTTGCTTCTTGTCACTACGCCAAAGCAAGTCTGAAGTGCTTAGAGGACAACAAAATTCCATTTGTCAAAAAAGATTCGAATCCACCTTGTGCTCCCCAAATACGCCCAATTGAAAAGTTTTGGGCTCATTTAAAGGAGAAGGTGTATGAAAATGGTTGGACTGCCGATTCTGAAGACCAATTGATTCGCAGAATCAAAACTAAAGCAAAGCAGTTTAACAATTTTTTACGACATTATTTGCAAATTTTAGACAAAGAATAATGCTTGCTAACTCTTATGGCCTTAATAGTTTGATATAATAAAATAGTTATTATGATCTAGTCTTTGTTCAGATTTCCGTCAATTTGAAGGTCTAATTAAAAAGTTATGATGGTTTTAAAACTTGTGCACTTTTTTAGTGGACACACCTTAATACTATTTTACTAATTTTTACGGTTATTTATTCCCCTAAAATACTATTACGAAATTTTAAATTACGACAAAGCGTATTATGGTATTTTGAATGGCAACTCTCTTCTATATATATATATACCCTAAAAAACTGAACACTTCAAAATATATTCTAAATATTTTCTTTTATTTTCTATGTATATATATATATATATATATATATTAGGGTGGTGCTTATTTTTCGATTTTTGATTTTTTCACGGGACACCCCTTCATTTGGTGACATTTGTTACAAAAACTATTCCCTGCAATTTTTA
>MQRK01235434.1:14842-33270 GCA_001938485.1 Girardia tigrina
GAATATACAGCTAGGCATAAGATTTCAAATAATATCTAACACTAATGCATTTAAACTTATATACATATCAAAGTAGATAAACAAAGTATAAAGCTCAAAAACCGCCATTATTTTTCGTCAAACCTAATACATATTAAATTAATATATTTATATTTTAAATTACATTAAAAAATAAATAATACATTCAAAAATTATTTTAAATCTTTTTACTTTAAAATTAAATTAAATTATTTTTAATTAGTTGGAATCAAAGAAAATACCAATCATCCATCTGTGTAGGAGAGGCACAATCCGAATCAACATTCTACATGCACAATATCAACACACAATTCAAAACATTCCTCACATTCCCCTCGGTTTAAATGACTTTAACCATTCAACATTTCTAATCAAAGTTCTACGATCTTCGAGCTGTAACTCGTAACTTCTTTCGTGATTTCGTTTCAACACAATTGTGGGACCCATGTAACGGTCATCTTCTTTTGATATATTTTCTTTTTTTATCAACACTCTGTCTCCAACTTCAAAAACTCTTCTTCTCTCCACATTTTGTTCGACATTAACTTGGTTTCCGTTAGTTTCTTTATCGTTCTTCCACCAATGTCTTAATCGTCTCCCAAATATTATTTCAGCCGGGGAAACACCTGTCGTCGCTTGAACTGTACTATTCAACATAAATTCTATTTCCGACAAAACCTCTGTCCAATCTCTGTGGTTTCCGTCCTTCATTCTAATATTTATAGCATCTCTGATTGTTCGAAATTGTTTTTCCACTCTCCCATTTGTATTATGATGATATGGACTTGAATAGATTATCTCGACTTTGAACCTTTTAACTGTATCTTTGAACAAAGGCGATTCATATGTTTTTCCTCTATCAACATGGATTTCTTTTGGAGGTCCAAATTTCCATATCTATCTGTCCAATATCACTCTACGAACTGTTTTTTTCATCTTGACTAGCAACTGCATTCAGGCTAATATATCTACTGAATTGGTCTACAATTGCCAGTACTTATTGATATCCGTTTATGTTTCTTTTGAATGGTCCACAGAAGTCCATGTATATTTTCTGGAAAGGTTCATCTGCTGACAACTTTATATGTTTTTCTTTCGTTTTCGCAGTTAATGTCTTTCTTTTTTGATAATTTAAACAACTTTGGACTATTTCGTTAATGAAATTCCTTATATTTTCCATGTCAAAATCTTCTCGAAGATAGTTATAGACTTCTTTACTACCAGCTTGGCATAACAGCTGGTGAATCTCTTCAATAAAATCTGTTCGTTTTTCTTTTTGGATCCAGTATTTATTGTCCTGAGTTACCACGATGTCATTTTTTAGTGTCAATTTCTTCGTTTTCCCTTTTCTGATATCTTCAACAATTTGTTTTATTTCTTCATTATTCTTTTGCCATTTGAAATTATTATTTTTTCAATTTATTAAAATTTAATAATGTTCAACAGAATAACCATCGACATCAATACAATGTTTAAGGCGTCCATGAAAAGACTTAATGGCATTTTGGCATATTTCACCATCTATTTTTGCCGCTTCTTGACAAATAAAATCTTTAAGTTACTGAATTGTTTTTGGTTTTCTCTTATACACTTCATTCTTCAAATACCCCCATACAAAAAAATGGAGTGGTGTCAAATCACGTGACCTGGCCGGCCATACATATGGACCACATTGTCCCAGCCAACGTTGTGGAAACGCTTCATCCAGAAATTGTCGCACAATCAGTGAATAATGGGCAGGTGCTCCATCTTGCTGGAACACAGCTTTCCGTTTGCATATTCTTGATAACGATGGCATAAAGCAACTTGTTAACATATCCAGGTAAAGCGCCGCTCTTATGTTTTCTTCAATAAAAAAGGGCCCATAAACACGAGTTGAAGACAACCCCATCCAAACATTAACTTGTTCACTAGTCTGTGACTTCTGATATGTTTCAGTTGGTGTTTCAGTGCCCCAAATGCGACAGTTATGTCTGTTTACAATGTCGTTAAGATGGAAAGTTGACTCATCAGAGACTATCAGGTTACTATGAAAATTTTCATCTGCATCTATCGATTGAATTAACGTTTCACACATAACACGTCTAAGAGCGCAATCTTCTTCATACAAAAGTTGCGTGACTTGAATTCTGTAGGGCAACATTTTTAAGTCGTTTCGTAATACTTTTTGAACAGTTCCATAAGAGCGATTCAGAGTTGACAACGATTTCCTGATAGAAGACTGGGATTCTTGGTTAAAATCTTCTGCTATCTCATTTTTCTTTTCATCATCAATTGGTGGTCTTCCAGATTTTGGGGCATTTAGAACGCTTCCTGTTTCTTCAAACTTTTTGAAGATGCTTCAAATACTTTTTTTTCGGTTGGAATATTTTCCCATTTAAGTCTTTGAAGTTCTCTACTTACTAAAGTCACTTACTCATGCTTCGTAAATAAAATGACAATTTTTACACGCTGATTTACATCCATTTTGAATCTTACGTTTAAAACAATAACAACAATTAATACATTTAAACAAAATGTACTTTTAATTAAATTTTAAAGAATAAGCTTCAAGATGCCTTTATATTAGTTTATACCAGAAAGAATGAGACTTTGGAAATGTCAATATCATTTTTAACGAGCAATGTAAAAAAAACAACCATGTGTAATACATTCATTCATAATTACCATTCTTCTTTATAACATTAGAGAGGCATTGTATCAGTTTTCCCATCTCAGATGACCATCGATCAGCAGAAATATTTTTCAGTTCTGATGTAATGAATTGATGTAACTCATCTGCAGATTGAAAATTGGTTTTGTGTCGCTGATCTTCCAAGTAAGGGTGAATAAAGCTATCCAAGATGTTATAATCAGGGAATATGGTAATTGACGGAGCAAGGTAGCATTCTTGTTTGCGAGAAACACGGACGTCACTTTGGAAACATGAGGCCTCGCGTTGTCTTGCACGAAAATCATGTTTCTCCAGTTGAGTGGAAACATATACCGACTAAACTTCTTCTCCATATTAACAATAAAAGTGACATAACGCTCGCTATTCATACTTTCTCTCTCCTGCAGCAGTTTTCAATGATATTTTCCAGTGAAGGACACTGCGATGACAGACATGATTTTTCTGTCAAACTGACTACGCTTCACGACATGAATGGGTTCACTGTGATCACCATCAGGGGAGACCCAGCAACGGTTGCTTCTTTTCTTGACAACAGTTCTCATGTAAAACCACTTGTCATCCACCATCACAATATGTTCATGTTGGTGTTTGCTTTTCAAAATTTTCAACCATTCCTTTGCAGCAGTGACACGATTAACCTTTTCATCATTTGACAATGCATGAGGAACCCACTTACACGCAACAGACCGAAAGCCCAAATGGTCACTCACAATACGCTGAATGGTTCCATGGCTGAGGGATGTCTCATCTTCAATTTCATTAATGGTCACTGCACCATTGGCGTTAATAATTCCAGAGACCAACATAATGTTTTCAGGAGTTGTTTTTGTTGATTTTCTCCCGCAGTTTTCCCAAGCAAAAGAAGTCTTGCCATTGTCAAATTCAGTTATCCACCGATACTCTGTAGATTCTCCAACACTGTCAGCACCATGGACAGAGATAATTTCTTGATAAATTTCACTTCCCGTTATGCCGTGTGAATAACGGGAGAAGGTATAGAAACGAAGATTTTTTCGATATTCCGCCATCATACAGACCAATATTCAAACAAGTATTTCATAAATATTTTCTGTCAATATTTTAACTATTACATATTTTTACTCTTTATATGTTCCTATATACTGCGCAAGTAATTTCCGCCTTTACAGATAACAAACATAGAAATATAACATCATTCTCACTCTTTCTGATACGAACTAATAATTAAAAAGAAATAGAATATAATTCAAGTTATTGCAGTTTAAACCCCGGTAGTTACTTTATAATCACCCTGTATATTGAAAAAGAAATTGTTGACTTTATCAAGTTTGTTTAAATAAATAAATTAAATATACTTGAGGCGATTTTGTTGATGTTGTTGATTTTAGACAGTTCTGTGAACCAGTATTAATAAGACACTACGACTAATTAATTAATATTCAAAATGCTCAAAGTAAGGCAGTCTAAATTCTTAAAAAGTTTAATTAAAATAAATAAATTAAAATCTGGAATATCGGATCTGCAGAAAAACCAGCAGAATTCTGTCCATGAAAAATTGCAGTTGATCCTTGTGGTTTCCACGATTTTCACAGCTCAAAATGAAGAAACTTGCTGCTAAATTGGTGCTACAACATGTTACTAATGCCATGAAGCACAATCTCCTGACAGTTGCAATCAACTGCTGCAAATGGTGGACAACCTCGGTGAGGGATTTTGGACGAGAATTGTTACAGTTGACGAGACATGCCTGTTGTTTTACCTTCCTGAGACAAAGGAGCAGTTGAAGCAATGGTGCCACCAGGTAGAAAAGCTCTCTGTCAAAGAAAAACTCGTTCCCTCTGCGGGCGATGTCATGGTCATAGTATTTTTGGATTGTGACGGGATTATTTTAATTGATTATCTCGTGAAAAGAATAACAATTAACATTGCCATCGACATGAATTTTCGCAAAATTGTCTTCGTCAAGCTCTAAAAAAAACCAACATCGTGGGAAATTATTCACAACACTTCAACTGCAACATGACAATGCGATTCCCTATACCGTGACACTGACAGATGATACCATCAACAAGCTCAAATGGCAGTTACTCCCTCGTCCTCCGTATTCACGCCAAGCCATTTCCACCTCTTTTCCGAGATAAAGAAGATGTTGTGAGGACACCACTTCCACGATGTGTAGGAAATGCGATGAGCCGTCAACAAGTGGATCTAAGATGCACATAAAGACTTTTTCAATATTGGCATGGTAGTTTTATAATATAAAATATTCTGTTTGAACGTAATCCAATCTGAAATTGTTTGTGAGAGTGGATACCCATCAAATATTGTTTATCGTTCTGCTATTCGTGCCTGGTCTGTGTATTGCTTTCGTCCGCTAAAGCATTTATTCTACCAGGCCTCGCATTTCAGATTTTCAACATCTGACGTTATTTCAATCATTTGGTTCACAGTTGACTGGATCTAAAAACTTTTTATCTACTTTATGTATTGTTGAGAATATTTAAATTGGTAATGATAAAATTTGTCTTGTTGTTAATTGAATTTGAAGAAGGGATGGAGAAGTGCATGCGCATACGAAGGTTACACGACAAAATATAGCGGACAAAAACGCATGACAAAAATATCGCCGAACTAAAATTTGGACTCATTTAATCAAATTAAAAGTAATTATAATTATTAAAAAATTTAAAAGTTTTAAAAATCTTGGAAAAAATGTCAATTAAAATATTTGAAAATAAAAAAATTTTAGAATCATTATTTAAAATGTTCTTTGAATATAAATTGTTTTTCTAGTAAATTAAAATCCACATTTCTTTTATCTTGAATTTCCAAAGAGATGGATGTTGTGAACTAATTATTGAACCAAATGAACGATTCCGTCCTTCAATTGAATTATTAGTTTTAGGCAAATCGTTCACCACAGCGTCGTAGAAATTCCATAGCTCAATCCAATATGTTTCAAAAATTATCTTAAAACGTTTTTAATTAGTTTAAAATTATTTTTTAAAGCATATTAAATTAGTTTTGTTTATATTCCTAATTATCACTACTGTTTAAAAATTTAAAAAGATATAATGGAATTTATTAAAAGTCAAAGAGAAAAAATTCGGCTAATTAATAATCGATTTATTTATTCGAAAGAAAAAGAAAACGAAGAAAAGATAATTTAGAGATGCGTTGGTTACAAAATGCAGAGGAAGATAGATAATTCAATAGAGAACATCATATTGTGGGAATCTATGAATCACAACCACGCACCTGACATCGCTAATATTAATGCAAGGAAAATTGCTAAGGAAATTAAATCAAGAGCATTATTATCACAAGATACACCGTAAAATATCATATCACCAAGTGTAACTTCCGTTTCGTTACTTGAATCTCTTCCTAAAATTCAAAATATAAAGCGAAATATTCAGCATACAAGAAATCAAACTGCACAAACATCAATGGTAATGCTTGTAATTCCGGAATAATATAAACTTAAATCGTCAGGTGAAAAATTTTGTTTTATAACCGTGGCGCTTTGGATGAACGAATATTAATTTTTACGACTTCGGAAAATTTAAATTTGCTGAAAAACTGGCCTTACTGGTTTGCAAATGGAACTTTCAAGATAGCTCCACTACTTTTTACGCAGTTCTATATAATACATGTTATCAAATTTAATAATGTTATACCATTGCTGTTCATATTATTGCCGAATAAACGTCAGACAACTTATTTTAAGATATTTCGGGCGATGCATGATTTAGAACATTTACTCAATCCACTAACCCTGATGATTGATTTTGAAACCGCAGCAATTAATGCTTTCAAAGATGTGTTTTCACTTTGCTCAATGTATATGGAGACAAATTCAGTGCAGCAATGAAATTATGCAACTATTAACTCTATCATTTGTTCCTTTGTATGATGTCATCGATTGCTATGATATTCTCATCAATACAAGTTTTTTTCAAAGATAATGAATTACTTTTGCAGCTTCTCCTCGATTATTTTGAAGACTATAGGATCGGATGACTGAACCGAAATAGTACGAAACGACTTGCAAGATATCCGATTGAGCTATGGAATTTCTACGATGCTGTGGTGAACGATTTGCCTAAAACCAATAATTCAATTGAAGGATGACATCGTGCATTTAGTTCAATAATTAGTTCATATCACCCTTCTCTTTGGAAATTCATCGAGGCGATACAAAAAGAGCAAAATATGAATAAGTTGAAAATTGAACAATTTATATCATGAGTTAAGTCAATCAAGAAACATTTATATGGACACAACAGAAAGAGTTAAATTAGTTGTTTTACAGTGTGATCAAAGAAATGTGGTCGAATATCTAAGAGGTATAGCGTACGATTTCCATCTTCAAGCGTCTTAATTGTGCTATAATAAAAATTTATAATACTGTTGTCTTCTGTTTTAAGATAATTTTTTAATTATTTACATGAATTTTGTAAAATGTTTAATAATTATAATATTTTAGTCTGATATTTTTGTCCGCGATATTTTTTTCACACTATATTTTCATTCTAGAGTCTAGACGTTTATTCAGGAATAATTTTTTCCAAGAATTTTTCAATTTTGTTAAAATTCTTAATAATTATAATTACTTTTAATTTAATTAAATGAGTTTAAATCTTAGTTCGACGATATTTTGTCGTGTTACGAGGTGACTTTATTGTAAAATTTCACGACGATTCTGATGATGAGAATTATGGCTTTAATATTATTTTCCCAAGAACTGTTGGTATTGTCATCGTGCATAAATTTCAGTAAAATTGAATCGCCTTAATCATATTTTCTTTAAATTTTTCACATAATTTATGCAATGTCTTACGTTTTAGTAAAGTAATTTCTTAAATTTTTTTAATCTCCAATTCTTTTTAGACAGAAGCATATCGGCATTCACTGTTGGATCGTGTGTCTTCTACGTCTATATTGACTTCACTTTCAGATTACGACAAATCTCCAAGAATTTGTCATTTACCCTAAACATTTGCAGACCATTCGCTGTTCACTGGTGAGGATAGATTTGTTGTCATTTCCTTTATTTCTTTTCCATATTGTTTAATTAATCAAAAATCAAACAAGAAATATACTTAATTATAAATCCCATGGTAAATTTTGCTCTAAGACAAAGTAGCACCATTTGAACTATCACAACCGTGGATTGCCCTAATTTGAAATTTAGATATTTAGTATTTATAAATGACATATTATTAATAGGTAAGTAAATAAATAACCCATTGACGAGTAAAAATATTAATAGATTAGTAAATAAATATGCAATTGTTCAGTAAGAAAAACTTAATTGAGCAGTAAAAAATGATAAAAAAAATCAATATAAAAACGATGAAGAGTAGTAAAGAGTTTATTTTCTATTGCACAATCAAGGCTTTCTTTGCTTTTGTGGGCCTACTGTTTTTTCGCCAATACGAACTTCTTTAACAGTTGCGGGGGAATTGCATTGTTTGAGACAAATTCCCATACCAACAAAATGCTTACAGATGTAATCCTTCGGAAAAGCTTGGCAGTTACATGTTGCGTTCATTCAATTGGTAACTTCTTCCATTCACCAAATGCTACTAGATTTTTTGAATTGTGCGAAAGTTGTAAAGCATTGCTCTTTATAGTTTACTAAACCATTTTCATTTACTTTCTCCGAAACACCAGCATGTATGTAGTACACTTGTCTTGGACATTCATCTTCACCAATGATATCTTTTGAAGATTTGGCCCATTGATAATACTTAGTCCATAGTTTCGAAGAGATCGTTGGTTCTATTTTTCTTGATTGCAATGCACAAATAATCTGCTTTCGTTTTGTGATTCCATCATCAAAAAATTTTCGTATTTGCTTCTTCAATTCTTCACTCAATCCTCGTATATCATAAATTTTGGTGCACTCGTCATGTTCAGCTGTAGTCTTGAAAACTGAAACGTTTTCTTTATCTGCATAATACAATAAATACAATAAGTTTAACAATGTCTTGGAAAGTTTTTATTAATACAGTAAATTAATGTTGTGACTGCATCCCCGCAAGTAATCGATTGATGTGTGATTCTCAGATTTCAGCACAACAGCGCGCAATCGACGATTCTGATATCGATATTTCTTTTTCCGCATAGTCTACTTCGTTGTTGTGCCTTCCAGTATAACCAAACTCTTGAACTTTACGCCACCGAAGTGAAAGTGGCAGCTATGAATTTGTGGGTTGAAGACATTGATGAATGAATTCATTGCAGCCTGTTCCAATTCTGTGATGACGGTTTTTGGTTGCAATCTTGGTTCGATCTCTCCTAACTTTGTTAACAGTGCCGCTTAAGTAGCCTCTAATTTATTCGGGAGTCAAGTGAATACACAAGGAATATTAATTCCATCACAAGTTCCATGAATGGTATACAGTTGAGTATATCCAGCTGGGCTTACCTTGAAAGTTCCGTCGGCGAACCATACTCTACATCCGCTAAGGAATTGGAGATCTTCATCGGCTGCAAATAATAGGAAGTTGATGTCATGTCGTAGGAAAGGAAGGACGTTCAACGTGATTCGAAGCTCAGCTGGAGGATTATCACCAAATTGAGGTGGAAGCTGACGATATCGCATGATGTTGAGTTTCGTACTTTCCGTTTTCGGTACCGATGCTTGACCAGCTAGACTCAAATTTCCCATCACGTGTATTACTGAATTTGTATTACATATTACTTATATACATGAATTAAAAGGATAATATTAATAACACTATAAATTATTTATTTTACTGTTTTCATATGCGACGCATTGTCCTTCAAGAAATTGTCTTGCGACGAATTGTCCACGACGAAGTGTCCTAGAACACATAGTGTACACAACGAAAATGGTTTGATAGCCTCTTCCTTGTTGTTGTATAACGATTTCTTCATCGTTTTGATAATCTTCAACGCGAAAGGTATTCATGGGCTTAATATTAATCGGTTAATTATGAAAATATCGGTTTATCCCTGCATTAATATTAATAGGATAAACTGATTTTTATCGTCAAATATATCACACACTTGATGATGTAATAAAAAGTATATTATAACAACAATTCAACAAATGATGATGAACTCAATATCATAATAACCTTCACAGAAAACTTCGGTCTTGATTTGATAAAAATAACACGAGAATAATTATCGTAAATATGTCTGGGAAAAAGAAATCCGGAATTGCTGATATTGTCCCAATAAGGGAGTCAATTATAAATATAGAATCTTCTAATAGTGTTAACTGTATTGCGGAAAATTACAGAAATGTTGCTGGACTTGTATGTACGGAATTATGAAATGTTTAATTCGTATAATATTATTTCTGCAGTAACCAATGCAAATGGAATTTATTCTTTGATTTTAAATTTGAATTAATAATCCTGTAGTATGATTTATTATCTCGCTTTAATGGAAGAAGTGAATTGGTTGTGGTCTTTCCTTTTTTTCCTCTGTTCTCATCTTTTCTTACTTCGATTTCATCTTTATTATTTTTTTTACATCAGATACAGCAAATCATTACACAATACAAAACAAATAAATATAACAATATCACGTATACAAATAAAAACAACAAAGAAATGAATTAGGGCTGATACCTAAAAATAGAAAGATAGACACATTGACCATTTTGAACATGACATAAAAAAATAAATAAATAAATACTCAAAACTGGTTTGAGAGGTAGTACAAATTATTATAAATTTAAACAAAATAATTGCGGTAATTTTTTTACTGATCAATTGGTTATTTATAGAGCGGGCAATTTTTTGACCTAAAAAATTAAAATTTTGACTTTATTTTTCCTAGGTTTTGACTTTTTTTGATCTTAAAAAATTAGTTCAGAGAACAAGTATATCAAAAATTGTATTAATAGCATATAGAGTAAAAATGTTCAAGAAGTGGAATTGAAATTCTGCAGTGCATGGTAACGCACATTTCCAACATCAAAGTTACGATTATCTCGCAAAATTCTTGTCAGAATGGAAAACCTCCTTTCTACCGCACCACTTGTTTTCTGTGCTTCCTGCAGTAAAGCATAAAAGTGAGGGACACGTCGTTTCTCGCCATCTTCATTTTTTCCATAATTTCACTACTGTAAAAACGTTTATCACAGTATTTTCTAATGACACACGAATCCACCTCAAAATGAAATATTTTTTAGGTCTTTAACTGCCTGACGTATATGATAGTTTGAAGACTCGAAGCATTCTACAAGGTGTGCAAGCGATTTATATTGTAGAATGTTAATAAAGTATTTAGAAAAAGTAGAACTTTGGCATGAGCAAGAAGGAGCTCTTTGCATTCAGTGGAATTAACAATCTGTCGAACTGTTATTAAATACTCCGCGTAGTAGAAAGCTACATGCAACCATGTGGTCCATCTCGTGAAAACCGACTGAGATGATTGTCCAATAATTTTAAATAGGCCTCGCCGTTCATGGTTCTTTACTGCGAGGGCTTTGACAGTGGCAATCAAGTTGTATACGGCTGCATAATTTGTCTTCACTTGCATTTCACAATTGTGCAGTAAATGAGCTCCGCAGGTTACATGAAGCAGTTGTGAATACATTGTCTTCAGATGAATGATAATGAATAAAGAAGAAATACAATTAAGATAACCTAGAACAATTTAAAACAGAAAAAAATAATTGAATATTTGAACAGATATTGAATTTGAGAATGAATAAAGAAAAAAATAAAGTAAAATAAAGTAGAACAATTTAAAAATTAAAAAAACTTATTAAATATTACAAAACAATATTTTCTGAATTTTTAATACTTTTTTAAAGATAAAACTTTTTTTTATTGACTTAATTAGACTTTTTTTGACAAAATTGTTTCATATTTTGACCTAATTTTTCTAATTTTGATTTACTTTTTTTGAAATGTTTTGACATAACGAAGTTTTTTGACATTTTTTGACCAATTAACTTTGGGGAGGGGCATCCTTGTACATATTTATGAGTACTTATAACTTATTTATTTACTAATCTATTAATATTTAGCCAAATTAATTTTTAATTTAGTGACAATTTTAGTTTATTTACTTCCGTATTAAATCACAGCCTTTAAAAATTCGGATTTTAATTGATTAAATTTCAATCCAGAACATCATTGAAAGGTCGATCTTGTAGTAATGATGAGTGTCCTTCCTGTAGTGTCCGTGGATTTTCGTTTACTATTTCGATTTGTACCAATGAAACAATTGCAATATTGAAATTATTAATAATTCTTATGAGACCCGTTAGTTTTATAATACGAAATATTCTGTTTGAACGTAATCAAATCTGAAATTGTTTCTGAGAGTGGATATCCATCAAATATTGTTTATTGTTCACGACTGGACAGTGCTTTACTGCTATTCGTGCCTGGTCAGTGTATTGCTGTCTTCCGCTATAGCATTTATTCTAACAGGTCTCGTTTTCATTAATTACTCGACCGTTCACAAATAATACCATTTCATATTTTCGCAACATCTGACGATCCAGTTATACGTCATCTCAAACATTTGGTTCACGGTCGACTAGATCTACAAAAAATATGTCTTGTTGGTAATTGAAATATCAAATTTTTATAAACCCAAATACCATTCATTAATTGAATTGTACAATATTTTTTATTTGTGATTAATAATTCGTTAATTCTGACTCGCGAATGATTCGTTTTGCTCTTGTTGAAATGTTCATTTAAATTACATTTTCTAGTTTTTTAAAGTCTTTTAGACCTAGCGGGATTACAATATCTCCCTCAATATAATAACATATTTTTTATTAAATTAATCCAATGCAACTGACTTCTTATAATCTTATATAATTCGTAACAAAGGGACATGTATGAAAAATGTTTAAAATAATTTACTTGGTGTTTGACAACTTAATATGATCAGTAGTAATTTGTCCAGTAGAATGTGCTCCACGCATCGATTGTTTCTCTCTATTTTCCTCGAATAATTAAAGTGAAAGCTTTAAACCGAATTCCAATATCTCAATTTTGGTCTTCCTATACATTTTAAAATGAAATATGTATCAAAATCAATTCTACAAATTAATGACTTATAAGCTGTAATTTTATTATTATTGGGTTGCCAAGAAAATTCGTGCCGATTTTTAATACAAATTCAGAAATAAAATTTTTATGTATATACATGTATTTAATCAACAATGTATACACCATTTTTCCATAATATTTTGCCATCGTTTTTGTAACTGAAAAAAAATCATTCTTCCAAAATTTATCAGGTTTCTCTACGAACTATTCAAGATGACATTTCAGGACATCAAAAAGACTCAAAGTCGTTGCCACTAAGAGAAAAAATTGCAGCGAACTGAATAGGTGATAGTTGGAAGGACAATGTCAGGGGAATATGCGTGGTAGCGTAGAATATTTCAGCTAAGGTCCAACAACTTTTCCTTGTAGCCAGGACTGGAATTGTCATGATGCAACACAACAACATGCCAGTGTGGATCTCCGAGTCGTGGTGAAGGATATATTAATCTTACCAATTTAAATGGTTCATTGGCACAGACCTTGATCGAATCGGTTAGCCGAGAGTCACTCTCTTTGGTACGGTTTCAACGATAATGTCGACATAAAATTTGAAGATTTTTGTATAGGAAATTATCGAGTTCATATTTTCTTTGACGTAAGAGTCGGCAACTTTGCACAGTTCATTCATGTCATTTAACGCCACTGACGTTATAAGACAGTATATCGATAAGTTGTCCAATGAATCTTTGTCAAAAACTGACTGCAAAAATAAACAACTCGAAGCACTTTTAAATGATGGACGACAGAAAAGAACTGTGGAACTTTTTCTTTGGACGCGTAGAAATAGTCCAACAGTAAATTCAATATATCATTATTCATATCGACAGATAATCGATCGCATTTTGCGTCCTCGAAAAATCTCGACAAAAAATAATCACTCGACGACTCCAAAATGATTTTATTGGCGAGAAACACTTTATTTTCCACGACATTCGTCACATCGTAAAACGTTTTTGATATGCGCAACTTATTTAAACGATTCAACAATTCCAAATTTCGACTTTTTTAAAAAATCGCCTCAATAAACAGAAACATTTTTCATTTCAACAATTTTAATCGTTAAATCATGATCCAATTTTTATTCGCCAACTCATTTTTCAAAACATTGATCAAACATCATTTTTACAATGTTATTTCATTCGTACCTCTCAAAAAATATCAACGAATTCCACGATAATCTTTTCAAATATCACAATGTAACATACAAAATAATTTTCCGACCAACACACTGAATACATTAAATTAGCGCAGTTAAACAAAAACGCAAAATCATATTGTTTTTGTATTTAAAGATATTTTTTGACTGAAATTAAATCACATTACAAGCCTCATTTTTTAATAAAAATTTTCAGTGATAATTATATTTTTTTAATTATTATTCTTTTAATTTGGCAAAAGTATCTTTTATTTATTTCTTTTAAATTCGCTGACCTTTATTCCACCAAAAAATACTGGGAAAAGTTATGTAACATTAATAAAATCAAATGAAACCCTTGAAATAAATGAATCACATCCAAAAACAAATTTAACAGTAAATAACAAATATGATAATAATCTTGATTCTTCTTCATACAGAATTTCATTTGAATCATACACCAGTCTTGAGCCATTCGATATTAATTTCTCTAAAATGGTCTGAATAAATCGATATTCTTCTTCGGCATTGAAATTGTCGGTCTTTTGCAATAGAAATATATTGATGACTATGAACTTTGGCCGATTCGCTGGAATAATTAACCAACATGAATCGATCAAATCAAATTCTTGTGTCGATACAAAATCTCGTTTGATTTGATCTATTCTGAGAATTTTCTAGTGTGATTCTCAATGTGAGACCGATTGTAACATAAACGATAAATTTTAATATTTCAACGAATTTTAGTCGTATCATATAATTTTCTAAAGACTTATTTGTAGACCGTCTATTGGCTAAATCGTTTTTTAACCGTTAAATTGTCTGACTGAAGAACTTCTTCATAACACACTGGTGGCGGTGGGTTTTGTGGAACATTTCCACTGAGGAATTGGAAGCATGGGCGTGGTAAGAGCACTTGTGGAAATATGATTGCTAACCAACATAAACATCACTCATCGGACCATCTCACGGCCCTCAGCCCCCATTTTCAGGGCGGAACTTTATCGTAAAATAAGTTGTTTGGTAAAATGTCATAATACATAATTCCTTTGAAATCTCATCACACACAGATCATAATTTTCTTTGGATGAAGACTAGTTTTAGAAATAACCAAAGGCTCGTCTGGCTTGTACCATGATCTTTTTAGCTTCACATTGTTTTAGAATATCCATTTTTCATCACTCGTCACTATTTGTTTTAAAAACGATACATTTTTATTGCGTTCGTAAAACGAATCACAAATGGAAATATGATCAATCAGATTTTTGTCTCTCAGATTATGCGGAACCCATACATCGTAGCGATTCACGTAATTGTGCTTCACTAAAAATTCATGGACGATGTTTTTCGATATCTTCACGATTTCGTCTAATTCACGAGTCGTGTAGTGAGAATTGGTCTCGACCAGGGTCTTAAATTCTTCACCATCATTGTCGGAGGGTCTGTCAACGCAAAAGGTGAAAGCACTCACTCTGAAATTCGAAAACCAATTACAAAGTGTTCTGTCAATAAAGTATATTTTCCGTAAACAGCACGTATCTTTTTTTGCTTGATTAGTGTTCTTGCCTTTCTAGAAAAAGAAAAGCATCAAACCTCGTAAATGCTCTTTGATTTCTTCCATTTTCAAATCGGCACGTAGCAGTTGTAAAGGAACAATCTTTTTCTAAAGATGCATTAGCATGAAGTAACAACAAATTCAAAGCACCACGAAATAATGAAAACTCAAGTTAAAGCACTTATAAATACATGAAAATATAACATTAAAGGTAGGAATTTATTAAGTCAAATTAGTGATTTAATGTCTACTACCGTCAATTATACATAAACGCAGACGTGAAATAACGCTGTCCACAACAGAATGTAGTATATCCTTTAATGTTGTTAAAAGTGCTTGCTCAATTCTCTGTTTAAGTTCAGTAAGAGATTTTGGAGTTGAATTGTAAACATTGACTTTTAGCATTTCCCAAATCCAAAAGTCAGATGGATTCAGGTATGGGCTTCTGGCAGGCCATGAAACGTCAAAATCATTTCTGATAATGTTATCATCAAACTGTCTTTGAAGAAGTTGTTTCTTTTTGTTAGCTGTATGAGGTGTGGTTGTATCCTGCTGGAAAATGGTTACCGAGAATTCATTCTTTGCTTTTAATTATGGAATAACATGATGAAGAATCATTTCATAATATCTGTCAGCTGTAACGGTACAAGTCTCATCATCATGATCCTTGTTAGAAATTCAGAAATGTTATTAAAATTTTTTGAAATTATGTAAAATTGAATATGTTAATTAAAATGTAAAAAATTTATAAAATATTTAATTATTTGATGATTATAAAAGATATTTTTAAATTAATAAAGTTTGCCGAAATGATTAAGTACTTGATAAAGTTAGCGTAATTTAAAATTGATAAAATTTATTGAAAGTAAAATTTATAAAATTTAAATAAAATCAAATATTAATATTAGAAGTATTTTTATTTATACCGGTTTAAGATTTATGAAACAAATTGTTTCTCAAAAAATAAGTTTGTTTAAATATTAATGTTAATCCCTTTTTTTGAAAACGCCGTAATATAATTAAATTTGGATTTGATGTCGGAATTAATTTTTAATAATAATAATTCTGAGGATGTTCCAAGATCATCGAAGAAAATAGGTTTGAGCATGCAGTCTCTTGTGAAGTCAAGCCATATTGTTACCTTAGGAAACCACAAGGGCTGCTCATGAAATTCGTATAGATTGCATGAATTCCAAATTATATAATTCCACGTATTAATTGCACCATTCAAATGAAAATAGAACTCATCAGTCCATGGTCTGAAAAAAACACATTGAAACAAAAAAAACCTCAGAAAAAAACACATTGTTAAGAAAAGTTGGATCATGTTCAAACTTTTTCAGTATGGATTTACAATAAGCCATTCGTTCTTCATAATCCTTAGCTGTGAAAGCTTGAATACAATACAACATGAATACAATGGGGATGCAGATTGAAATATTGTTGTTAGATCTTCATAAGTGTTGCTTGAAGAATGTCGGTAAGTTTAGCTATTTGGTAGAACTGATATGTCTCTCTGCCTCAACGATGCTTTCCGTGTTTTCAATGCCTTCTTTCTCTAGTGATGGTCAGCTTAGTTTGGCTTTGTCTTCAACTGTCTCATATTGTTCACTTTTTTCATCAGGACTCATAATTTGTTCCTGTTGGGGCAATCATGCTCATTAGAATTCCTTAAATTGTTCTAAACGTTTTGCATAGTAGCAGTGTTACGCCTTCCATTTTCATAATAAAGCTGAACAAGTAATATTTTGTTTCCAAGTGATAAACGAGACTTGACTTTAAAATTAGTACAAGCATAATTCCTATAATAAAACAATAAATATTTGAAGATTTAAAATAAATATCGTTACAATTACTAAATCAATTACATTTTGAAGTTGTTATGTTACTTTATGCTAACCATTCACATGTTTCCTATACCTTTGACATTCTGACACACATACGTGTCATATTTAGACAATTGACACGAACTTTCCGGACAACCCAACAATTAATTACTAGAAAATTAATTTTCTATTTCAATGATTTTTCCTAAAGCATCACAAATTAAATCGACAAATGTTACTAAACAAACGATAAATTTATCATATCCAAGAGAGTTTGAGGTAAAACTTATACAGTATAAGGATAGCAATAACATTTATTGTAGGAAAAGAAACCTTGTGAAACTCCTTGTCTTGGGTCAACCCTTGTCTGCTATCCTTCACTGACCTACACCAAAGTCTTAATGATATTCTTACTTTTGAACTTATTGTACTTTGTAAGTAACGTTATTTTGTTATCTTTATTATGGCTATGGCACTCTTGTTCTGTGTTACCTGATTAAGGTACTTCATGATTTATTTAATTACACATTATATTATCTCGGCTTAGTTTTCTAGACTTACACGTTTTCTAAATTTTTTACGTACGAACTTTAATAAAATTATATTAAATTTAACGGTGTTAATCTAATTAAAAATTTACATTATAAATAAAGTATTAATAAAGTATTAATAAAGTTGAGTTCCGCTTAATAAATAAAATTAAACTACGAGGGGCGTCCTAAAAGTTCACGGACTGAGAGAATATGGCGTGGTCACATGTGTGCGTGACTGTAACGCGCGGTGTGTGTACGATGACATGAGGGGGGAATCAACCAATTGTAATTGAAGTGAACTCTCATTGGCTGCCCGTCGGCATGTGTGTGATATACGAATGTATTATTTTGTCATTTTTTTCTCTTGTAGTTAGTATGGAAGATGCTGTGAAATCTCAACGAGCAATCATCAATTTCCTCTGGAAGGAAGACACCCCCACTACAGATATTGTGCACCGTTTACACCGCGTCTTTGGTGATGCCGCTATGGGAAGAACGGCTGTCTTTAAGTGGGTGCAACAATTACAGGCAGGGCGTCAATCATTGGAGGATGATGAACGCAGTGGGCGACCAACAACGTCCGGATGTCAAGAAAATGTGAAAGTTATCGAGGAAGTCATTCTTGGTGACAGATGTCTCACTAT
>MQRK01235436.1:8609-35453 GCA_001938485.1 Girardia tigrina
TATATATATATATATATATATATATATATATATATATATATATATATATATATATAATATTGAGTCTTGTGAACGCAAGTTTAGTATTTCGAAAATATAATTTGATTAAAGTTTTTTTTTATATAATTATTGGACATGTTTCGATTTTTACATACATCATCATCAGCAATTTTTGGACGTTTAGTAAATGAATATTGAATTGTTTGAAATTTTAATACAATTTTAATAGATATAATTTACTTTAAAAGGTAGCAAAAAAATTAAACATTATTATTTATGAAAATATTATTGGGTAATAATGGCAAAAAATATTTTAATTAAAAATTTTAAGTATTCATTTAATAAATATCTGAAAATTGCTGATGATGATGTATGTAAACATCGAAACATGTCCAATAATTATATAAAAAAAGCTTTAATAAAATTATATTTTCGAAATATATATATACATATCAATAAAAGTTGAGATAAATATAGAGGGGTCGCGAAGGGACTTATACAGATGTTATTTTCAAAGACATTTTATTTCGACGGCCGATAATGTTATTGAGTGTATTTAGATGACATAAAATACAAAAATTGCTTATTCAGATCTTTTCTTGATGACCGATGATAGCGGTTTTAAGTTATTTTTAAAAAATTGCGTGCTTATGTTTTTAATTTACAAAACCTCAGGATAATTTTTTGAGGTGAAAAAAACAAACAAAATACTTTGACAAAATCAGATTTTGAGCTTGAGTATTTGTAAAAATCGGAAGAATATTGAAATTTAAATTTCGCTTTTCAGTTGACCAGGATGAAATGATGTTGAGCCATTTTAATTTAACAGTTTCATCAACGATTTCCCTCATCGGTCCGGTTTGATCGGCCAGTCTTAATTTGATATTATTCATGATTTTCTGTTGGAGATATTTATGAATTTTTTGTTTGATTTTTGAAGAATTCATTTGATAGAAATCGGCGGAAATTGCTGGGAGAGAGATTTTTGATTGATACCAGGAATTGATGGTGTGGTTTTTGTTTTCGAAAATTATGTTAATGGTTTTTTTGATTTGTAATTTTGTAATTGAATCACAATTTTCGTTATATTTCTCAATTCTCAAACGAAATCCTCGAGGATTTCGGTTAAGAATCGTCAATTCTGAGTTAGGAGAGGTTTTGATCATAGAATTAAGATTAATTGTAAGAATCATAGAAATTATGCAAGTAGATGTGAAAATAAATGTATAAATAATTCGTAATGTTATATAAATTATTATGACAAATTTTCTTTTCTTTTCAGATTTAACGTTCCACGAGCACGTTTTACATTTGATTTTAAGAAACGATTTAAAATAGAGGTTTTGTAGTTTGATAAAAACATTGATCAGTACTAATAAGAAAATTAAAACCGCTAAAACAATAAAAGTCAACGATAGTTTCCATAAAATTGGATAAAGAAACGCGTTCCGTAAAAGTTGATTGTTAAACATAAACGTTTCTGTTCCGTTCAATGTTAATGATGAAAGAACGTCTTCATTTTTCGGTTCAATATACATTTTAAATTGGATACTTTGATGACAATCCGAGACGATTAATACCAAACGAAATTTTCGTAAAGATGAAAAAGATTCTGGAAAAAACTGAAGGGAATGATTGATGGAAAATTGATTCTTTTCGGTTACGGGAAGTCGAATAATGAGAACATCTTTGTTGAAAATTATATTCGATTTGGATTTTTCTTTTAATTGAATATTGAGATACTCATAAGAATTCTCAATTTCTCCTAAAAAATAAAATAAATAAATTTTTAAAGAGAAATGAGGAAATCGCTATGTAAACATATAATGATTTCAATGTTTGAAATTCATAACGTTTTTTTCATACAAATGAAATAAAAGATCAACTATCTTTTGGATATAATAAATCAGTTTTGAACAAGATATATAATAAATTAAATGTATAAAATTGTCTAACAAATGCCCAGTTGTGACACAAAAAATAAATTTTATTCATCATGTTTATCCTAGGGTAAAAATCTAATTGGATGTAGCTGTAAAAAGAGAAGTTCGAAAATATTATTATTAAATTCGTTCTTCACAGTTATAAAGATGTCAGACAATTCCCTCACAAACTATTTTTCCAATGAACATTATGATAACTAGAAAATGTTCAAGTAAAAGTATTTATTTAAAAAGATATGTTGCTCAAGAAAAACGGATTGTTCAATTGAAGGATCAAAGTACATTTCTGAGTAAATTTTTAATCTCCATCTTTTATTCATTGATCCTTTGAATTATGGACCGATTCATAAAAACCCAGGTATTTTGTGCACTGAATAATCAAAATTGAAACAGATTAAATAGATCAGATATAATTTTCGGAATTCTTTTAAATTTTATGGGAAACATCCATTTATGCTTGTAGAGCTTACCCAGTCAATTTTTTATTCAATAAAAGTATTTAATGACGCAAATATTGTCCGATGTCTTAACACTCTTTTTAAAAATGGCCTTCTACTAGCCTCAAACTGTGGTAAAGTGTAATGGTCGCGTAATTACAATCTAAATTGCACGGAAGCTGTTACATGTTTTTTTATATATTTCTATGAAATGAAAAGATTGCTATAAACTGAAAGTCATGGTCAAGTCTTGCCTTGATATAATCAAAAATTTTTGAATGGAGTTGAACATAATGAGTTGTTAAGAAGAGCTGCCAAATTTTTCAAGAAATTCACATATTTCTCTGAAGTTGGATTTTTATTTGTCGTCACATTTTCTTTTGTAAAAGAATAAAGTAACCGATATTTATCTTCCCATTATTGCACATCTGGTTGGTTTTTCTCTCAACATTTCTAGGCTGATAATGCTTCAAACGAAATAAAATTTTGTAATTAGTTATCAAAACGTTTTCCTATCAGATGAAAAGCTAAAACCTTTATAAGTCAAAGTATCTTTCTATATGTACTGACTTATCCTAATCCTTTAAAACGGCTTACATCAACCTGTTACGCAACGAAACCATGCGCTAATCTCCACTTAATATGCCTTTAACCATTCTTTGACTTAATATATACTCTTATGAAAAGCTGTTTTTTTACGAAAATTATATCTGACCTATTTAATTTGTTTCAAAATAAGATTGTTAACTAAAACAAATATGTTGTTTTTCTACGACAGTTTAGAAATCAGAAACTAAATTTTATATTTTTTTATTTCAAATAATATTGTTATGTACAGTTTTATATTTATGGCTTCTACAGATTTTTTTGATCAATGAACAAAGCACGCACCAAGAACTGACAAGATATATTTAAAAATTCCTCTTACATGTTTTTTGAAGTTAAGAATTCCTAAATGTCTTTGATTTGTGATGGAACACATGGTATCATTCTGAAGAATCTTCATGTCATTTAGTCAAATCATTCATTTTATTTGAATTGGCGCTTGTCTGCTCGAATTTAACATTTTATTGAGTTTTTTAATTTTGAAAAAGTTTATACAGAACAATAATTGTAAATAAGATTACAACACGAAGCATTCGGACTCTGTCCATGACATGCAGCGGGAAAAGTGTTAAGTAGATGTCCAACATCATCATTTGTTTTCTCAGTATATGTCATCATAGTGTAATATTTTAAACTTTTTGCATTAAAACTTTTTCCAACGTTTGGACAACTAAAACTTTTTCATTGCAAAAACATTTTTTACTGTACACATGAAGTGAATATTGAAAAGGTTTTAGACAATCTTTGACCTGTAGGGTTAGTAATTGTCTTTTTCTTGCACAATTTTTACTCATTATTTGTGAGGATATTTTCTTTTATAACATTTTTTGTATCATTTTAAGTTAATTGCCTTTCTTTTATGTTTCAGGTAAAAAAAAATCTTTTTTTACACCAACAACTTTACCTTTTTTACTTACTTGTAAGTTTTCTAACTTTTTTGAAATTCTTATAAATGAACTAAATTATTTAATCATTAAACTAACGTCATTTAACCGATTGTTGTGATTTTTTGTTTTACAAGTTCTACAGAAATAAATTGTTCAATCAACTCAAAATTTTTATTAAAATTGGATGTTAAAAAAAGTTTTTCTTTGTCGTGAAAAATCCGCAAACTTCCAGAATAACTAAATAATATTTAGACTTAACTGCTTCCCTTTGCATTATTTTGCCTAGTCACACATCTTTTTAAACATCTTTTTTAAACATCATCTTTTAACTTTTTAATTGATGCTAAATTTGTTAATAGACAAACATGCCATTTTCAAAAGTTTGGTGAAAATTTTATTTGAAATATGTCGTTTAAACATAATCTTCTTTCAAAGGATAAAAAGAAGACGATTTGTTTCTAGATAAAAATCCCATCATCAAGACAATTCATACCCTGTATTAAACTAACATATAAAAATGACTTCAAAATAATTAGAAAAATATTTTACAAATAAATCATCGGTTAAAAATGAAAATATTTTATATTTTTTAAAGATTGAGTTAAAATTCACTAAACGCGATCAATTCTCTTCTCACAAACCAACCATTGGCAACTATGAATTATCATATGAGAAAACGATATGTTTTCTCTATCGTTCCGTACTTTACAAAGCAGCCGAGACATATGATAAAGATGACAACTGACAGCCGATTAAAAAAATATTTGAGATTAAACTTCTCACACTCGTTGTAATTCTATCAATTTTAGTCTTCACATCAAAGCCAAGACAAATAAGAAGTTTTATGTTTATTCAATGATATATTAGTAAAAGGCTTTTTAATTATTTTAAAGTCCAGTATAATGTGTTATTTTAATAGATGGAGTTGATTGACCCGATGATTGTATTTTTATCTCGAAAAGCGTCTTATTTTATCCCTCTATAAATATATAGCTTCTTTATTCACTCTAACAAATTACCTTTGATTTCCAAATTCCAAGTCCAGTTAAATTGAGATTTTAAATTGAAGCTTATTTTTAATTCGGATAGATTGCTGCGACTGTTCGGATCAAATTTACCGCAAACGGCTGATTTTAATAAACTTGTTTTCCCTAAAGAAATACATTAAATATTATATTTCTTTAAACAATTAAAAAAGAATGTCTGTAACATAATCAATAAGAAAAATTTTCTTTTAAAAAGTAAAAAATAAACAGTTTTATACATATTTATTAGTACTCAAATAAAAATAGAACTTTATTATTTATTATACTAATTTGGTAAAACGAATTGTTTTGGTAACATTTCTGGTGCTAGAGAATAATATTTTATAGGAAACTAATTAGGAATTTAATAAATACATTTAATTATTTATTAAAAATAATCCAAAATTGATTTGATCTGAGATGTAATTCTCAATTTTTTATTCAAATTTTAATTTCTATAAAACAGTAATAGCATGCTTTACGCAGAGTCGTATTTCCAAAGGTCGTGTCTTCGTAATCACATTCAAAACAAGATGTATTTTGTCGGTGTGGGATTGTTTTGCATTGGCCAAATGTGTTATTATGCTGAGTGTCCCCAGTGTCAAACCTGGTACAGTTGAGAGAACACAACGTTCTCTCAGATTTCCATTTGGTCAGGCATTTCAGTCAAATTGCATCGATGAGATTTCGGATTGTTTTGAATAAAATTGAAATAAAATTGAATATATTATTTATTCAAGAAATAAGTTCCATGGCTGGTCGTTTATAACTGGCAAACCGACTGCTCAGAGGCGGAAGGCCACTGACCCCGTAGAAAGCCTATCGGGGAGCCCTTAAGGACTTTAGTTTGGGTGGACCCTCTAAAGAGCCTTAGGCTCAATACCATTGAAAGAGATGGGAGGCCCACGCCGGATTTAAATTTGTTAATACAAGTTGTACATTAATTCTGTTTTAACAGTTGTCACGGACAGATTACACAATGTAAAAATACAGAAAAGTATTAAAAAGAAAACTTTTCATTATTTTAAAAACATATTTTGAAAATGATGAAAGTTTGGTGAAAATAGTTTGCCAATTACATTAAGTTTTCGGTTGCAGCTGTTAGCCAAATGGATCTACTGTGGTGCTTTTAATTATAACATTTGAGACCAATTTTACGCTGATGGATCAGAAGATGGATTGTCAACCATATAGGTCTTTAAAAAATAAACTGTGGCCGAGATACCAGGCACTTTAATTCGACTTCGTTGTCATTCGATCCAATAAAGAACCATTAAATTACGGCAGAACAGAAGTTGTTTCGAAATATATAAAAAATAACAAAAAGTATCAAATATAAATTTAAGGTTAAGATTCCGAACCAAATATATTATTTATTAAAGAAATAAGTAAATTTTTGTATGAACATTAAATATGGCGGAAAAAAATTCAGTGTCCCATTTAATCTGCTCTACAGATGTCCTCTTACTTTATTCTGAAATATATCATGTTATTGTGAAAAACAAAAATTGATTTGTATTATTAAAAATAGTGCTGAAGAACTTTTCTTACTTAAATCATATGAAAGGGTGGGCATTTATATTACGATCTAATGGTTTGCCTTCAATGTTTCGAAATATTCTTCTATAATGAATAAGGCTTTGCCACACTTTTTCTGAGAGCCCAATATCTACGTTATGTGCCAACAAGTTTACATTGTATAAAAAACTTTTATATATATTTTATAGGTGCAAAATATTTTTTATCAAAAAACATAACAATAGTGGCAACAAATTACATTTTTGATTTTAACAAAACATATTGTTACATTTAAAATGGATTTTATTAATAACTATTGATATTCTACTTTATTAAATTCAATTCTTTTATTATGATAACAAAGTTTTCCAAAAAGTATTAATCTTTTCTAATTAAAATTCTGATAATGTAATTTTTATCAAATTTTCGATTATTTCTATTTTATTTATCAATTTTAATATTTTATTAAACATTCTGGCCAAATTTTCAAAGAAATATTCAACAAATATCTTAAGTTGAACAAAGTAAATTTCAAAGGAATATCAAAAGTAATTTTTAAAACATCTTCAAGATGAGGCAGAATGAGCACATTTGTATTTGACTGATATTCTTAAGGAAAATTGAGTACACAAGTTGCAGTTTGAATATGATTTAAAGGAAGGAAAATATATTGATGAGTAAAAGAAATTTAGCAGAAGAACAAAATTCGTTGAATATATAAGACAATTATACTCAAGAAAGACTTAATCTACCTGATAATATTTAAGTATTTTGGAACGAAACGGGGTTCGATTTTCTTTTTTTTAAATATTATAATTACTTTAAATTTTTAAGAAATTGTCACAATTTAATTGTATAACTTATTTTAATTTATTTCGCAAAACATATGTTTCTTAAATTAAAATAAAGTCACATTCAAAATAAAATATATTACTTTTTTTCGGAATTAATACTAAATTAAATAAGATTAAATTAAATTATTTTAAAATAATATTTTTCATTTTTTTCGAGAAAACTATTCTCAAAAGAATATAACAAAATCATAAATTCAGTTTTCTCCAGTAATATCATTTTTTATTTAACCGCCGTTCTGTTATACCGTAAAAAACTGCAAAGAAAAAAATATAATTATTATTTTTTATTATTTTTAAAAATAAATTCATATAGAAAAGCCACATTTTCCGTCAAAAATTAATTAAATATTACATAAGTAATAATTACGAAAGAAAATGCAATAAGCTTTAGCAAATATTCCCAAAAGTAAATTAGCGAACCATTTATCATTTTGTGGTTCTTAAAAAATTCACAAATGTTCTGTCAAAAAGAGAATAAACAAGTTTTTATATATTTGCTAAAATTTTAGAAAAAAATATGGTCCAATCTATCATATAAAAATATGGTAATATATAAATAAATAAATAATGGATGATAAAGGTCATGATAAATTAACGTTGAGAGCAAATGTTCAATGGAAAGCAACCTGAAAAAAAATATTTCATCTACTAATAATACTATAAAATAATGTAATAGTATTATTTATAGTATAATTTATTAATTATTTTACAAATATTGATTTGTAGAAACTTAGCCGACATTTTGCACCTTGTAAAATTTTCAACACCAAATATTTTATTTTTCAATGTAAAATTTTCACAAAAAAAAGAAAAGCAAAACATAATGAAGATATATTTCTATATATTTATATAAATCTGTTAAAGCATTTTTTAAACAATCAATGCTGGATATATTTTGATCACGGTTGTGAGGAATATTTTAAATTATTTGAATGAGTAAATGTAGTGATGCTGTATGTTGATTTAAGTATGTTGAATTTAGAATGGTGATTCTCCCACCCAGATGGAAATTGGTATTTTTTTATTTAAATTTAAAGGATTGACTATTCGAACATAATTAAAATAATAATTTTTTATGTTCATATTTTTTTAATTCAACAATTAAAATTAAGTTTAATATTTTTTAGTAAAATTTAAATTAAATAGATTTTTAATAATTTGATGACATTTTTATTATTTTGGGATTTATTGAGAAATGGTAAAAATTATTATTTTCAATTAATAATTTTTAGAAATTAGATATTTTAAAAAATGACTTAGAAAAATTGTTCGAATAATCATGATTAAAAAGAGAAATAAGAAAACCAATTAGAAGGATGACAAATGATGAAAGACCTTCTGAGAGTCATAATGACTCTAAATGTAATTGTAATAAAAATTCAAACGAGACTTTTCTAAATGTTCTTAATAACGATCTTTGATCTTTGATTTGTATTGTAATTTATTTTATTATCATTTTAATTTTTTTCTTTTAATAATTAATTTAATTTTTGGTAATATATATGGAAACAATTTTTAATAAAATAGTATGAAAGTTCAATTTTATTGGTTAATATTTTATTTAATTTAATTTTTTTTATTTAATGATATTTAATGTCATAGCTTCTTAATTTTTCCAATTTTAGATGTTAATCAATGGGTTATAGTGTCTTATTAGCAATGATTCACAATACAATCTCTCATAATGCATTCCTAATTCTATGAAATAAACTCTTGATAATATTATCTTTATATCTTATTTCACAGTAACATTTTAATGTTAAATAAATTCATATGTGTCTTATCTTTCTGTAATAATCTGTTTTATATTTACCATTCATTCTTTTAACCATAACATCCAAAATGGATGAAAATTATAAACCTTTTATTATATAGTAAAGTTAATATTGTTGTGAATTGAGTACATGAATATCAGAAAGGGTGCAATATGAACTTTGTTTTGGAAAATCAGCAAAATATCATCCAAATATCATTTATACATAGGACTTTCACCAGTATATGTACACATAGGAAAAGGAATGATAACCGTCGAAAGTTGTTTTGAAACGTTTGAAAAAACATAACGTGTTTTCTTCGTAGTTTTAGAAAGTTATTCAAATGAAGAACGCTAAATAAATGCTTGTAAAGCCACGACTGATAATTGAGGAAATAAATCAGATGAAGCAGAAGACTTTGGTGAACATCCGTAGAAATAGAGTAACTGTATCACAAAAGAGACTTGAGCTGTACCATTATATGTCGGACTGTTTTCCCATCGCGACACATAAAGATAATTATAAAGTATGAGAAAACAGAAGTACACAATTAAAATAAATTCACTAAATTTAAAACATCAAATTAAAAGTTTTTACTGTCAATATTTCAAACGAAAATCAAATTAAAGAGAATTTAAAGATGAATCAACAATGAAACAAATTAATTATTTAAAATGAAATATTTTATTTATTACATAGAAAATAATTTTGACCATATAATTCCAGATGAAAGGGAAGAAATCGAAAAATAATGTTGAAGTATTTTATTAGTTTTAAAAATTGTTATTATAGAATATTCCTAACTCCAACTACAATAGTGAAAAATAGAGAGAAAATGTTTTGAATAAATTAAAAATATTTTGACATCTATTCTTAAAACCTATTTTTTTCCATTTTATTATTATTATTATTATTATTATTATTATTATTATTATTATTTTTCATATTATTATTAGCATTATTTTTATTATTATTAATATTATTATCAATATTTACAATTATTTACTAAAATAAAATGAAACTGTTCAAATAAAAAATGACGTTTTTTTTTTAATTAATAATTATTTAATTATTTATTTTAAAAGAAAATGTAAGAAATGCCAATTTCATTTTAATTTATTTATAATTTTTGAGTTTTAATTTATTGAATAATTGAATAATTTTATTATAAAAAAAACATTAAAATATTAGGTTGTTATTATACTTTTCAGTTATTATTAATATTTTATTTAATATTTTTTATTTATAAAATAATTATCAATAAAACTACATAACGCATTTTATTTATGTAATCGTTAAATAACGGAGGCAATCTATTTTCATATTGATAATATTTTTTTATAAAATGTCAAAATTCATCATATAAATAAATAAATAAATATAATCTATTTTAGTAATCAGATTATTATATTATTACTTTAAAGGAACAAATCGGAAATATTCTTTATTGAAATTAATTCGTTATTAAAATGTATATATTTTATTTTATGAAATCTATTTTTGATAAAAAAAATTGTTGAAGAAATGTGAGACATTTTTAAAAATAATAATCATAAATATTATAATTAAAGAGACATAAGTAATATATTTTATGCAATTTTAAAATCACACAAAGGTCTTCAAAAATATAATATTTTTAAAAGAACTTTAATTAAGGATAACGTTTGCATATTAAACATTTTAACTGAAATTTATTATTTCTGTGATTAAATTCGATATATTTAAGGTCATTTCAAAAATAAATGGAATAAAATAAATCAAAACAAATAATAAATTTTAATATAATTATTAAGAACATTTAAACAAGTCTCGTTTAAATCTTTATTGCAATTACATTTAGAGTCATTAAGACTCTCAGAAGGTCTTTCATCGTTTGCCATAGTTCTAATTGGTTTTCTTATTTCTGTTTTTAATCATGATTATTCGAACAATTTTTCTAAATTATTTTTTAAAATATTTAACCTCTAAAAAATATTAATTAAAAATATTATTTTTTACCATTTTTCAATAAATCCCAAAATAATAAAAATGTCATCAAATTATTAAAAATCTATTTAATTTAAATTTTTCTAAAAATTATTAAACTTAATTTTAATTCTGAAATTAAAAATATGAACTTATAAAATGATTATTTTAATAATGTTCGAATAGTCAATCACTTTAAACCTAATAAAAAATACCAATTTCCATCTGGGTGGGAGAATCACCATTCTAAATTCAACATACTTTAATCAACATACAGCATCAATACATTTACACATTCAAACAATTTAAAATATTCCTCACATCCCCCTCGGTTTGAATGGCTTTAGCCATTCTACATTTCTGATCAAGATCCTGCCGTCATCTAGTTGTATCTCATAACTTCTTTTGTGTCTTTGCTTTATAATTTTAGCTGGTCCTATATAACGGTCATCATCTTTTGATGGGTTAACTTTCTTTATCAAGACTATCTCCGACCTAAAATATTTGTTTTGTTTCAATCATATTTTTATTTGCTTTTCTCGATTTTTTCCTTCTGTTGTAGTTTTCCACTAATGTCTTAGTTTTCTTCCGAAGATTATCTCGGCTTGAGATATTCCAGTTGTTGCTTGGATTGTACCGTTTGACATGAATTCTATTTCTGCCAACATTTCTACCCAATCTCTATGCATTTCATCCTTTAATCGTATATATATAGCGTCTCTTATTGTTCTGAATTGTCTTTCTATGATACCGTTAGTGTTATGGTGATAAGAACTTGAATAGACTATCTCCATCTTTTCGTCGTTTTTTTAAAGAGTGCTGATTCAAAAGTTTTCCCTCTATCAATGTGTATCTCCTTTGGTGGTTCGAATTTCCAGATCAATTTATCCAATAGTACATTCCGTGTAGTCTTCTCGTCTTGGCGTGCCACTGCGCTCAAGCTGATGTACCTACTAAATTGATCGATTATTTCTAAAATGTATTGGTATCCATTCATAGTCCTTCTGAATGGTCCGCAAAAGTCCATGTAAATTTTTTGAAATGGTTCGTCGGAAGATTGATTAATGTGTTTCTCTTTCGTTTTTGCCGTCAGTGTCTTCCTTTTCTGGCAGTTTGTGAAACTTTGTACTATGTTCTTAATTTGTTGTCTCATTTCATACATATCGAAGTCATCTTTTATGTAATTGTAAACTTTCTTACTTCCTGAGTGGCATAACATTTTATGTATATCTTCTATAAAGTATGTTCTCTTCTTCCGAGGGATCAAATATTTGCTATCTCTTGTCGTCACGATATTGTTTTTTAGAAGCCATTCTTTTGTCTTTCCCATTCTAATATTTTCTTTAATCTGTTCTATTTCGTTATCATTCGTCTGCCATAAATATCGTTTTATAATCTATTAGTAATTTCATTAATGGTTTATCTATGTTATCTGCGTATATTTCCCTTATTCTTTTAAGTCTGTCTCCATCAGTTAAAGTATCGCGTATTACCAGCACTCCTTCGTTGTATCCTGTTTCTTTCTTTAGTTTTATGTTGAATTTATTTGGAAAATCTATTCCTGCAATCATTTCGGGTTCTAAATCTTACTACAAAAAAGTCCACTGTTTTCTGTATTCTTTCAATCTTCATCTTTAGTTGTACTATTCCGTAATTTACTAGTTCCGAATCGTTAGCACTGTGTATACGTCTTTTTGTCTCCTTTATTTTGATATTTTCCATATTTTGAGTATGTCTATTTTAATTACATTGACTCGTGCTCCCGTATCCAATAGACATCGTACTTTTTTATTCTTTATTTGAAATTCTATACTAGGTCTCCCTTTCAGTTCTTCGTATTCTATTTTAGACTTTGATATTTTCATTATCTCTGTGCATCTTTTTTCATCTTTCTCTGTGATCAAACTGTCACATTTCTCATTGTGTATTTCGTTTTCACCATCTAATATACACAATTCTTGAGGAATATTTTCAACAGCATCCCATACACAACATACGTCATCATACAAACAATCATTCATATAGTCAAACATACACTTACATTCGTTTCTTAGTGAAGTGCACTTATCACTTCTCCCTGTGACCGTGCCTACTCGTTTCCCTGTTCGTCTCTGAAATTTTTCTTGTTTGTAATATTTTCTTTTCTTGTTAGACATCCTCTTTTATTCGATCTTTCCGACATTCTTTCCCACTCGTCATCAAAGTCTTTTAATTCTGCTACTTGGTGTCTTCTATTCTTATATCTCCTGCGACCTCTGTACTGTGTGTTTGCGTATTCTTTTCGTTCATTTCTTCTAATCCTTGTATCTTCTCTTCCAGATTGTTCGTGTTCTCTAAATCTGTTCGGATTCTCATAACATTGTGTTCTTACATGCCATTTCTTACTACAATGGTTGAATTTAAGATTTGGACATTCCTGTCTCATATGTCCTTCTGCATGGCAGGCCCGACATATGATCCTTCTCGCATTAAAATTTCTTCTTGGTTCTTCGATCTTTCTCTCTTCGTATCTTGGTCTCGATCTTCTTGTTCTATATTCTACTTTCTTCCATTCTGTATTTTCCTTTGACGTGTACTCTTATATTTCTGTCTTTAAGCTCAAATTTGTAGATTTTCTTCTGGATATTTTTTAAATCTTCTGCTTTTGTGGCATTTTTCAGAGTCATTTCTCTTCTTACTTCTCTATCATCGATGGCATTGGCGTACGCTAGATCTGAAAGTTCCTTTTTTCCTAGTTTTTTCTCAACTAGTTTTTCCACTAGTTCAACAATCTTTTTAAATACTTCTGATGGATTTTTATCCCCGATTCTAATCTCTAAAAGCTCTTTCATTATCTCTAAAACATTTTTCTCTTTTGAGAATGCACTTCCCATTCTTGTTTCCCAGCTTCCTCCTTGTGTCTTCTCATATTTGTTTATCGCTTCCGGCGTCATGAATGCTGTAACTTATATTGGTTTTCTTTCTTCCTTAAATTCCAAAATCTTTGAATATCTCTCAAAGCTTATTAGGAATTCTTCTAATTTTGCATCTGAACCAACGAATGTCTCCGGTCCCTTGATAATTGGTGTCACGTGGTCGTATGTTGCCATATTAAGAACATTTAAACAAGTCTCGTTTGAATGTTTATTACAATCACATTAAAGTCATTAAGACTATCAGAAGGTCTTTCATCATTTGCCATCGTTCTAATTGGTTTTCTTATTTCTGTTTTTAATCATGATTATTCGAACAATTTTTCTAAATTATTTTTTTAAAATATTTAACCTCTAAAAAATATTAATTAAAAATGTTATTTTTTACCATTTTTTCAATAAATCCCAAAAAATAAAAATGACATCAAATTATTAAAAATGCATTTAATTTAAATTTTACTAAAAATTATTAAACTTAATTTTAATTCTGAAATTAAAGATATGAACTTATAAAATGATTACTTTAATTATGTTCGAATAGTCAATCAATTAAAATTTAATAAAAAAAATACCAATTTCCATCTGGGTGGGAGAATCACCATTCTAAATTCAGCATACTCAAATCAACATACAACATCAATAAATTTACATATTCAAACAATTTAAAATATTCCTCTCAATAATGAAATAAATTTCATAAGGTAAAAAATCTAAAATGTAAAATGGGTCAAGATTTGCTAATTAGGGGCATAATAAAAATTAACATTTAAGTTTTTGTCCTTAAGTAACGGAAATTTTTAAACATTACGCAAATAAATCTAACAGAACTTTTATGACTTTCTGTCAAAAAAGGAGTAAAAATAATTTGATTTATTTAAGTTAAAATTGTTTGCTAATTCGTTGTTTAATTAAAAAAAATTATTGACGAAGTTAAAAATACATAATTTTCCATTTACTCCTTTACCAGCAAATCCTTGACATAATCCTAATTTGCTTTTTATTTGATACTTACAAGGATTATTATCACTTTTCGACACTTATTGATATTGAATCATGTTATTTTTATTTTTAATGGTAAACATGATGCATATAATATGGGTCCCAAAAATTCTTCTTCCTCCACTTCATGTTATACTGGGAATATTTAAAATTGGCTATGTTGAAATTTTTTTATCATTGAATATTCTTTTAAAATCAAGTAATACAAGTTCTGGTAGCTCCTCGTTTTCATGATAATCTCTTATAAAAGTATCATTGAAGTATTTGATTTTCTTTTTAATCATTAATCAACGAAAACATTGATATAATAATTCGTATAATATTAATTTTTGTAGATTTTCCGCTATCTTTAGACTAAAATTAATGTTAGTTTTGTAGCCTTTCTATTGAACCAATGATTATGCAAATGAAGCAGGTACCAATCCTGAAAACGTTAAGATAAGACGTTAAGATAAACATAAAGTAACAAATAAAATAACTCATTCCATTTTTGATAGCAATGAGAATAAAAAGTTAAAGAAGCACGTCGATAATTTCTTTTGTAGTGCTTAATATTCAAACTCTCGTTTGAAATGTTTTTTTTTGTCCAACATGCATCTGGTGACATATATTAATTTTCAATGGACCCTATTATTTAAATGGTAATTCAGGAACTTGTACGTTCTTGGTTGTTGTTTCTTTTACCAGCAAGAATTAAAAGACATTAAAGACTCAAGATATTACTTACTTTCATGCAATAATTATAAGAAATTCTCAAAGTTCCTGCCTCTGCTCTACCCGGTCCGTCTCACCCAAAAGTGGTTTAGGAAACAAAATTTTTTATTAAGTATGCTTTTTTATTGGTCTTATCAAACGGGTTCGACAAGGTAAATATAAAGCTTTTTCTACGGTTAAAACAGAAAAATGACTCTTGTAAATTAAATATGAATTATTTTTGGTATTTTTTATGCATATAACTAAATTTGCAATCAAATATTTTTATAGAAATTAAAGTTTATTTTAATAAAATAAATCTTTTCAAGAAAATTAAATTTATAATCTCTAGATTTAAGTTATTTTTTTCTATTTCTATTTCTATTTTCTATTTTAAAATATTTTTAGAAATCTTTTTTATTCTAATGCTAATTCATTAAAAATATGATTAATTATTTTATGTGTGTTTTATAGCTTTTAGGATTATTATAAAAAAATTGACAGGAAGTTTGATTAACATTTATTTAACATTGGGAACAATTTAGATTCGATCAACGGAAACAAAAAGCTAATTAATAAATTGTAAAAAATCTTATTTTCTTTTTTTTCTTTTTTATAAGCTCTTTTGAAGTCACCAAAGTTTTGATTTTCATTAATGTTCTGATGAAAAACATTCTCGGATATTTTTTAATGTGTTTAAATGTATAAAGAATGAGAATAACAATTTATTCATTCGAGTATATATAAATTATCTGTGTGATTTTAAATTAAATGAATGTTTGCTAATGTATTTGTACTTAGAAAACTTGTTTTAAGTTTTCATCGTTATAAAGAACAGCAATATGATTTTCCACACATTTTGGTAGCGAACTAATTACAACACCGAATTAGTTACAACACAATTGTTTACAACGAAATAATTATAAAATAATAATAATCCAACAGTTCAAACAAAACTTTTACACAAAATATTACACAGAATCAGGTAAAGATGTTTCATTAAAAATTCAAACATTTTCATTTCATTATTAAGGAGTCTTCTCTTGAAACTTTGATTAAGGATCTGAAGGGTTTCGGGATTTCTCTACCTAGTTGTAACAAGATTTTGTTTGTTCGTAAAGACTCCAAGTTTAAATATTCAATCATTGAATACAATTTTGTTATTGTGACTATTAAGAACACCAATATGGGTTTTTGAGCATTTATTTTCAATACAATTTGAATTGTCTTTTGGACAACTCTCAGCAAAGCTTTCAGAATTCGATATCGTTCTAAATTGATAAATTTTTGTTAATGTTTTTAATAAACAATTATTCGAACAAATTTTCATTATTTTAAGATTTTATTTTTAAAATTTTAATTTTATAATTTCAGTAATAATTTTATTTAAAAAATTATTTTATTTAAAGAAAAAAAACATTTATTTAATTAATTTAAAAATTAGTTAAAAATTATTTAATTTTTTTTAAATTTTAATATTAAAATTTGAAACGATTTAATATTTTAAAAGTTTTTTTATTATCTTATGATGTAGTTTAAAATGCAAATTATGCTCGAATAACTATTCATCGTGAACATCCAAAATACCAATTTTCCATCTTGGTGGGAGAAATGTAATTCCAAATACTAAACTCAACAAACCAATTTCAGCATACCAAATTTTAAAATATTCCTCACATTATTTATAATGGTTTGTGTAAAAAAAAGGAAGTACTTAGGTTCCTCGAAAATATTTGTTTGAAAAACATTATTTGTGATAGAAATAAATTTTTGTGTCTAAATTTTGAATCCGAACCCAATAATATGTATTATTTATTAAATCATAAATATTCAAAAAAAATATTTTTCCCTTTTAAAAAAATAAAAGGTTTTCAAATGTTAAATTTCTCTGGTTTCTAATTTCACAATTCATTTTGTCTTTGACCTTTTTCACATAAACAAATTTTGATCTTGATCTTCAAAAGATTGAAATTTTATTCTTCTACTTTATATTGAACTTTTAAGATTCTAATTGATTTTAATATTGAAAATTATTATCCAATATGTACTTTTTTCTATCCTACTTAAATATTCTGAACAAATAAAATAGAGTCAGTTTGAACAGAATTAAAAATTAATTACTTTATTTGTTAGAAAAGGTCAAAATTGATAAAAAACGACCCCCCAGATTTAAAGTGCGTCTCAAAGAAATTATCTAACGTAAACTTGCGATTTGTTGATGGTTTTAAAATACCTAGAATATTGAAATTTAATAAAAACAAATTGTTTCTTTATAAATAAAACAAAAATATTTTCCTACATAATTTAAAATATTTCCGAATTTGAAATTGTAAAAAGATAAAAAGTTGACACGAAGATAATTTTTATCAAATATTTTTATATAAACATTTTTTTTAAAAGAATCTTTGACAGGATTTTTTTGTACAAATGAAGTGTCGCCAAAAGCAGATAAATATACGTACACAATTGAAGAAAAAAATATTGCTTTACTATATTTATTAAAAATAAATATTCGAGACCCTTGTCGTAAGGCTGGTGTAACTTGAAAAAAAACAAAAGATATCAAAAATAATTTTAAATAATGTTCAGATTATTAAAAAACCTCACATAAAACTGCAACCAATACAACAAAATGAGTGAACATAGAAGAAAAATAGTATAAAAGAAAGCTGATAGATCGGAATATTTATTCCATGACTTTTCAATTACTATAAATAATATATAAAAATAATCAAATAATAATATTTAACTAGTAAACTATATGAGAGCTATAATAAATTTATTAGAAAGGAAGAGAATTATGGTCACGTAAAAAATTGTGTTAGGAGCAAATTTTCTGTTCCGCCTGATTCTCCGGTCGCCCCGAGAATCGGACGGAGATAGCAGGGTTGCACAAGGAAATTCTGTGGATGAATTGCTGGGCCCATTTATAAAGAAATGAATAAAAAATAACACCGATCCTGTTTTCGTTTGTCGAGTTCAATTTGTCGTTAAATCTTTCACAGAAATTTTAACCATTTCAGTATCAATTTTCGAATTGATTGATTTACATTTCGCTTTGTAAAAATTATTCTTATTGGAATAATTTTCACTAAAAGCATTTTGATTTCTATTTAAATCATTTTAAGTTTAATCCAACACCGACATTCGTTGATCATACAGAAACACTATGCCGTTTATTTGATTATTTATTCTCATTGAACATATTTCACTATTAATATTTCGATTGTTTATCGCCATTTTATTTAATTGTGAATAATATTTCGTCAAGCGATCAGAATCCATAGAAACGATTAGAATTAATTATTCAAATTAAGTTACGATTTAAAATTAAATTTAATAAAATCGATTGATCAATATCAAATTTATCTTCTTCAACAAATTCGAATATTTTCAATACAATTTCTTCAAGTCAAATAATCAATTTAAGTCACGTAATCAATTTTATTATTTATTTACACAAAATCTCTTTGCTTTCACAAATCGATTTAATTAATTCAGCAAAACAAAACCCAAGGTCATAATTCTTTTGATACAAAAACCAATTTTTTTTAAAAATCAAACAAAAAATTGTTTTTTGAAGTAAATGTTAAAGACTCAACTTTCTTTTCCATTTGATTTAATTTTCTTTTGATAATATAAATAACGATAATAATTTAATTTAAAATATAATAATTCAAATGTTCGAATCCCGATCATTTTCAACTAAAAAACTTAACGTATTGTAACTTATGTTAATTCTCTAAAATCTGATGAATCTATCTGTCTGTAGATCTCATGAACTGGATGAGATTTGATTTATCCTTTTCCAAAGTAAGATAATTAAGGATTATGTTAAGAGTTAGTGACTGGAGTTGTTCTTTCTGTTGATGCTTCCTTTTCAATTTTCTGATTCAAATAACAATGACCTGGAAAGTTTAAATTTTGAATGGGATTCCACTGCATCAGGGCCCATAGGGATTTGCATCTTTGGATATAATTATCATGAAATGTTTCCAATAATAGACTCAATGCATTCAAACATTCGACAAAATAAATGATCTCTTTGACGATTTTTTGATGACTTATTTTTCTATGACATTGAAAACTTCAAATAATGACTTTTTTCAAATTTTTAAAACGTATTATTTATTTCTCTTTTAATCCCGATCGAATTCTCATTTAACCAGCGCAATTAGTCCCAATTTCAAAAAAACTCTTGTTTCCATTTGTCACATAACAATCAACTGAAATACTCAACAAAGTCGCACTTTCCTTGAAAATATTTTGAATGTCATTTCAAATCAAAAACGGTCAATTGTTTGAATATTTTTGACAAATATCGATCTTTTAAAATTTTGTTTTTGAATTTGTAATTATCTTAACGACCTTTGAATTTTGAAATGGTTTTTTATTCGAAAAAAAATCGGATTGGAGAGGTACAACATCTGTGATTCAATTTCCGATTTTTTACTCTTATAAAACTATTGGTGTCGATTGCAAAAGGAACAAGAAAATCGTAATAATTATTAATATAAAACTATTTTTGTAAAGTTTTGATAGGCAAAAAAAAACAAAACAACTAAAATTTAGAACTTCCCACTTCACAAAAAAAATGTTTTTTTCTATGTTTTATCGATAAAAATAATAATTTTTAATTTTATTTGTATGAAAACTTTATATAAATAAAAAAAATTCTTTTTCATAGTTTTAATTTAATTTTTATATTTTAAACTCAACCCGGAACATTAATATTCGTTTCGTCTTTAAAAGATATCTTCTTCTCTGCTTTAACTAAACAGAAACCACAAATAATCCCATGATCTCTTTTAGTATTTATCAAAAATTAGTGGTCCTTTTAAATAATTTATTTTTCTAAATAAAAGTATCGACTAATGTATTGACTATATAATTCGTAATTATTTACGGAAGTCGTTAGGGCAATTCACTTTACTGGATTCAACAGTATTGTAATGTAATGCTCGATCGATGGCAATTGTGTTTATCACGACTCCGCTTGGAAATCTAAAAAATTGAATGATAAAAACCCACTCGGATTCGTTTGTATCCCTTTATCCCTATTTCTCCATTTATATTCAAATCCCAATCTTATCCTTAATCTACTCAACAAATTGATCAATTGTCCTGTTCATAAACTACAACAATCAAATTATATCATCAGAGTAACATTTATTTATAACATTCTTCCTAAATACATTCTTTTTTGTTTGTAGTGATCTTAATTTATGTCTTCTTGATTCATCTCTTATCTACTGTTTATTTGTTAATATAATTCATTTGTTAATTTGATTTAGTAATATTATATTTATATTTATATCAAATAAAATTGAGTCGATACATTCTCATGAATGCTAATAGTATATCAACGTATTTTTACAAAAAATATTTTCTTGGAAACACAACTTAAAAACCCTAAACCCTTTATCGCCCAAGTTCATTGTAAAATAAAACTTTCACATTAAAAATCCCCTCTCCTAAAATTTCTGAGACAGTTTCTTTCAAATAATTATTAATCCTAGTTTTTGTAAAGATATGCTAGAACTGGGGGACGTATTTTCTGGACCTAAATCCAAGTGTCGTTATCAAACTTCCATATTTTTGAACCTTTTAGAAAATGGTACTCTTGGAATTCCAGTCTTCCTAACATTAATCTTAAGTGATGATTCATTTATATTTTAGTCTCTTATTTATTTTGTCCAGTTCTTTGTCTGACAGCATATATATTATTTTTTGGTTAAAATATTCTATTTAAAAGTTTTTAATTTCGATTTAAAACATATGTTATTTTGGTTTTTGATGTCTTATTTTTTAATTTATTTAGGAATTGTGTAAATAAAACATAACAAAATTGAAGTAATGATTTTGTGTAAATTAAAAGTTTTTTAAAATACTTAAAGCTTAACATTTTTAACTTCGGTTTTCATCTCAAGAAGTAAATTAAGATAATATTGTTCCAAATTGAATAATAAAGATAAATGTGATTATGCATTTTCAGAATGATCGACTTTGTCAAATGCATGAAATATGCAATTGATTTCAAATGTTCTACCAGACTCATGTCGAGACAGTCAAAAATTAAGATGACAAAATTTTAATAAAGCAAAAGTATCAATGCAGTTTATCTGTTGAGGATGAAAGAAGAGAGAGAGCGAGTCTCTCAAATTGTTTCCTAACCTTCATCAAAAAACTAAACATAAAAAATATTAAACAAATATAAGATGTAAATAGATTTGAAACATCAGTGTTAATTGAATGATTAAGATATATTTCGTTGTGTTACTAGAGAACAATTTGCCAGGAGTAAAAAAAATTTCAAAATGCTGGATCATATTTAATATAATTCTTCTTTTTGGATAATTTGATGTTCCATGAAATGGAAGGTATAAACAAATTCATTGAATTTAGTAACCATTTTAAAATATTTTTGTCTCCACTTCCTATCTAAAATCCATTGATTAGGCTTCGTGGAAGAGGACTGGATTGGTGAGAGGTGGCAATTAAAGTAGAAAATTTAAGTATTTGTGGAATTAAAATGAATTAAAAAAATCACTTTCTTAAAAAAGGTTATCGTATTTATGAGGTATTTAAACACTAAAAAGATATTTCCTTTTACTACATATTCATTACATATTATATGATATTTCAGGGTTAATTCTAATTTTTAACCATAACAATTTGAATTTATAATAAAAGAATACAAATATAAAGTCCTGTAATATTTTCCCATTAAAAAAATACAAAGAAATTATAAGAAAAGGAAATTTTTAAAAATAAAACAGATTTTCTTTGATAATTCTCTGATGTCTTTTAATCACATATTTTTTCAATTAATTATATCTCCGGTTTAAACAATATTTTCAGAGTAAACAAATCAAATCGAGACAAAAATGTGAAAATTAAATTAAAAAAAATTAAATATAAAAAATATATATTGTTCCTTTATAAAACAGAATTAATGAAAAAAAATAATTTTTAATAAATTTAATCAAATTATATATTATTAAAAAAAACTGAAAAGAAAATTAATATTATGTTTCAATAAAAATTAACAAAAATAGAGAAAAATAGATTTTATTCGACTCCATAAAAAATCGAATTTCGACAGAAACGTTAAATTTAAATTTTTATTTTTAAATTTTTGAATAATTGATATTTTTATATTAAGTAGGTTTCCTTATGAATTATAATTAATTTGAAATTTAATTTCCTGTCCAGACAATTTTGAATTTGCAATTAAAAAAAATTTCATTTTGAGTTTTAAGGTATATTTATGGGATTAAAAAATATTTTTTATAAATAAATAAATAAAAAATAGAAACAAATAATGGGAATTTAAAAATTTTTTTATTAATATCAATTTACATAATCAAAAAACTCAATCTTCGAACACGGAAGAAACAAATGCTCCCCTCGAAAAATTATAGAAGAAACTAATAGTTTTATATTTAACTCAGATTACGATATGTAAAGATAAAAGTAAAATTAATTTTAAAAGATCAAAAGCTAATAAAAAGGTTATTACTTATTAATTATACTTAAAAGTTTATGTATATAAATTGTATTAACCAATATGCTCTAAAATTGTTAGGTAAAACGAAACTTAAATAAAGTTATTTAATTATTATATATTATTTATTAAAAAAATATGTTTTACAAAAATAATATTTAATAAATAAATGAAAATATCGTCACTCCAGGATCTTCTGTTCTAGGGGACCTCATACACTTTGCTACATGTTCCTTGTATAATCAGGACTGATTAAGTAAGAGTTTAGTAAGGACTAACTGGTCTTAAGGACGAATGGAAAATTAATTCATTCATATATTAACTTACTATTTTAAGTTTCCTCAGATAAAATTGTTAAAGTACGTACCACTTTTTCTTTTTCCACAATATCACAATTAATGGTGCTGAATACAATTATATATTAGAAAAATGTTTTATTCCAGAATTAAAAGGGCAGCAATGTTATTCAAGAAACATATTTCAGAACGATGGAGCCAATGCGGCCCAATGGATTGGTCTGCACGGTCTCCAGATCATAGCCCTATGAGTTTTTTCAATGGAGCTACTTAAAGGATATAATATATGGAGAGGGACAACATTCATTGCAGCAGCTCAAAGATACTATTAAAGAAATTGCTCCTAAATTGATACTAAGATGTTGAAATATACAATTTTATTTAATGCTAGTTTAAAAAAAATGCATTAATTAGGATGACTTTTCTGTTAAAAAATATTAATTTTAATACATGTTTATAGAAAAAGAAACGTTTTTTTGTTGATATTGTTATTTTTTTAACAATTTATGCAGGTTTAAAATGTTTAAATAACTTTTGGGTATTGGTAAAAAATAATTTCACCCATCAATTACTATCTTATTAATTAATGAATTCTTTCTTTAACAAATTACGCATGTAATGTATGAAATGATAGACTCACAAAAATAAATAATAATAATATATAATTTTAAATAATAAAATAGAAAGAGATAATGAAGGTAAGATAACAATATATCACGAATAACAAGAAAAAAAGAGTCGATGGAAGCAAAATAGTCACTAAATTAATTACTTTATAACGATCGAAATTGTCTCGGTATATGATTCATTAATTCTTTCACGAAAGTGATTTTATTTTTTTTTGCCGGAAATGTGAAAATAACGCAGTACATTTCTTTTACCAAAGTTGAATTTTATTGATAGAAATTTCGAGATTTGGACCGATAGTTTCAATTACTGTAACAGTATAATTGGTCGGGAATTCGGAAATTGACGGAATATTTCTTCGAATAAAATTAAAATTGTCACTGTAGTTAGATGAGGAATGATCGAATAATTTTGAATCACTGCAAATTTTTGACCAGATCTTGTAGAACTTCTTCTCAACTACAACACTCTATAGTTTTGCTGTTAATACGGAAGCCATGACGAAACGATAATAAAAAACATACATTTAATGATTTTAAATTTTAAAAATGCAATGATCCTTTTAATTTTAAAAATCAGTCTAACGACATAAGGTCATTAGGTTAGATATAATAATTGCAATATTAATAAATACCTTTTACGTAATAAAAATTAAATAAAAATAAAAAATAAAAAATAATAAATTATAATATAAATAAATGGGAAACCCAGGAATGAGGAGTATTTCAGCTATATATATATATATATATATATTTAAATGTGATTTAATAATTTTTCCGAAAACCAAGTATTTTCATAAATTATTACGCATCAAACTTATAAAATTTGTTATGGAATTGAACTTACGATTTGAGTTTCCTCTTTAAGATGTTTCTGGATATTTATATCCATAACAAAGGTACCATTAAATTTAAGATATCACGTTGATTGTGATGTTCTCTGTAAAACAGCTTACTGAAACGTATGTTTCAGTGGACTTTTTTAACGAATAAATTGTATAAATAAAAATTTAAAGAAAATAAATAACAATATAACAGTACAACGACAATAACAGAAACTTGATATTAAATCCCGATAATTTGAGTTGTTACTGTAATAATAATTGTGCTAATCGTCAACGAGATTGTTAGCGGGCGTGGAAGTCAATAAATTTTGATTGCAATTAGAATTGTTGATCGAGCTGAAGAGAGATTCTTGGGATAAGAATTGGTTGTTGAGTTTTCGGAACTTTTGTTTTTGATATTGAAGATGAACGATGACGACGATTGAGATTGAACATTGCTTTTGTTGAATTATTTATAAGACAAATTTAAATCACAAAAAATGTATTAAAAACCACTATTGACATTTTTATAATTCCATGGTAAACATCATTTGCAACTGAGATAAATGCGAAAATTGATAAACCAATTTCCAATTTATTCAATATTTTTATATTCATTCAATATATTTATATATATATGTGTGTGTGTGTGTGTTAGTGGCCGTAGGTCACTATGTATTCCTCAAATTATTTAGGTTTTATTTATCTTCATCAATAAATTGAAAATCTTGTTGAGCTTTTTAGTTAGAATATTGCATTCACAATTTGCTTTAGGTTTATTTAGAAAGTTGTCCGACAAACTAAAATACGAATTATAATATTATTTGAGAAAATTCTCGGTTACGCTTCAAAGAAAGAACTATACTAAATACATTAAAATAATTGACTTAAGTGGCAGGAACATTACCAAAATTGAGGTTTTTAGCTTCAAAAAGCAATTTTGTTAATTTATTAAATAAAATAACTGAAATGAGCGGCTCTTGATTATTTTTGTCATAGAATTTGATTTATTAAATGATTTGCTCATCGCAATTTCATACATATTCAACAGTCAAAATTACAAGAATCGATTATTGAATTATTTCACAGCAACTTTCGACCCTTGCCCCCTGAGGAAAAAAATGAAAATTAAGTAAAAAGAATTCTACATCTCTTCAAAATGAACCATAAAAATAGATTTGCAAAGTCAAAAACTTAATTCTTTAAACCAAAATATATATTTCGATAAAAATGAACTTTGATAATTAAAAATAGTTTACGAAACTTTTTAAATAGTAATTTTTTAGCTGAAATTATATGATCCCAAATAAATGTTGAATTTTAGAAATATATTTATATTGTTTTATATTTTGCATCTTGTATGTTGATTCGGATTGTGTCTCTGCTACACAGATGATTGGTATTTCATTTCAATTCCTATTATTTGAAAATAATTTAATTTAATTCTAAATATTTAAAATATTTTTAAAATGATTTATTTAAATTAGGTGAAATGTATCATTTATATATCGGCAATGTATTATTTATATGCAATAATTACGTTCATATCGGTTTTGTAAAAATTTTCAAGAAAAAAACACTTCACTCATCAAGACTCTGTATTCTAAAGATATGCTACAACATACTTTATTTATTGATTTTTGTTTTACAATAGTCAAATATTTTTTATTGTTTGGTTTTCAGTATTTTATATTATAATATATATATATATATATATATATATATATATATATGTATGTGTACATGTATGTGTATTTATATACACATGCCGCAATTCGTATGACAGTGGCCCCCAATGGTAAGGCTTATCCCGCAGGACTGACAAAATTAAGTACTTTTAATAAATATAAATATATTTTCGTGTGTATATATCACAATTGGCATATTTCTGTATCTATTATACTAATAATTATTGTGTATTCATTAGTATCTTATTTCTTATGAGTTCATATTATCATTGGAGATTATATATATATATATATATATATATATATATAT
>MQRK01235436.1:38741-48791 GCA_001938485.1 Girardia tigrina
GAAAGCTATTTGGGCCTTTTTTCATGATTTTAGGTAAAAGTTCATCGATTTATGATACAGGAAACATTTTATTTGAAAAAAAATTAAAAAGTCATATCCCTAATATATATATACATATAACTATTTATATTACTGAGTGACAAAAAACACTACAAAGGCCTTAGATATCACAAGAATCAGAACCCACTTTGTTCCATCGAAATGACAGAGAACATTGATAATAAGACCAAATAATTTAAGTGTTGTGACAAATGTGTGAGTTCTTCCAATGACCAAATAAATACCACAATTCAATTTTAAAAGGCAAAATTTAAATGTAAAATAAGTATTTTTTCTCTCAGTAAATGACCTTGGACTATGAGGAATTATTAAAAATTATTAATTTATCATTTTTATTTTGCCAGAAAAAATTAAGGAAACAATAAATATTGGAAACGTTTGCGTTTAAAGACTCAGAAATACTTCGTGCATGTGTCCTTCTTTTACCAATTAATATAATTGATATAACTAAAAGAAATTATTTATCTACATAAGAATTTATTTGAATATTTTCCCGGGACCCCTTTTATTCTAGGAAATGTCAGTCTGGAATTTCAACAATTCAATTGAAAAAGTAAATTAAAATATAAATCTCTTTTCATTTTGTTTAGGTATTTTTTTACATAAAAAGTTACTTTAAAAATTTTAATTTTCAGTGAATCTTTCAGATAATAACTATCTCATGAAATTGTATTATTTTATTTATTTTTCCTAAGTTCTATCAGTCAATATTTATTGTCTATAGTCACGGTTCACTGGTATTATCAGTAAGTGTTCCCACTTGTTAATGACCAATTTCTGAAACAAATATGTGAATAAAACATCTTGAAAAAAGATGGTAAAATACAAGTGTATATTTTTTCTACGTGCAATTAATAAAATTATATAATATTAATTTTATTTATCATTTTGACTAAAAAGGTAATTTAATTTATTCAGTGTTAGTCATTGTGTGAGGAAAATTATTAAAATATAAGATTTGAAGAGGGAAATGTTTCACAGAGAAAATAAATTTAAAAGGTCCTTACGTATGCAGTTGCTTAGGAGTCCTAGACAATAAGTTTAATATTATTCTCTTTTTTTCAATTAATTTTAAGAAATGTTATTAAAACATAGCTTATTTTCTGTGCTGAATTAAGTCATGAATATATTTTTAGTTATGTTAAGAGAACTCACACATTTGTTACGGGACCGGAAGATGATTTCTTACAAAAAACAGAGGATTTGGTGTCAGAAAATTTTCTGTCAACAGTTCTGTAGGCGTTTCAGCATTGAATGGTTTTTGACAAACAACTCGCAACGCAGGATGTTTCTTGGGGTCGCTTCTGTAAGGATCGTTCGCTGTGTCTTCTGACTATTTCTTGGATTCATCGCTCAATATTCCTATTCGTATTGATTTAAAATTTCCAACACTTCTTTGTTTCCCTTGTGCACAGCATACAGATACCAGAACGGTTCAACGGCACTCCCAGCGGCCAAATAGATCTTGTCACCTCCCGGATGTTTATCAACGAATTCCATTATGTCATACATCTTGTTTTTATACGTCACCGAAATACCGGTCTCTATTGTTTTGCGTTTAGCAATTTCTTCACTTCGAGAGACAAGATCCTTTTTGGACTTCAAAATTCTGCAATATTTTGTCCCATTCAAAGCACAAAAGCCCGCCCAACAAAATTTCCCCACAAATCGTTAAAAATCGATAATTTCCTCGGGTGGAAATTGTAATCCTTATCTAATCGATAATCGTTCAATTGTCACGAATATCGCAATTACTTGTTGGATTTTCCAAACGGAAATTTGTGGAACAAAGAAATTCGATGATTTAGTATTGAATGAATTTTTAGTATGCGTTTGGAGAAATGTAATCGCAACATCGAAAAATTATCGATTTAATTTCGATTGAATGGCAACAAAACGGAAAACAAAATTATCAATTTCAATTTGACGCAATAATCAAATTGAGCCTTAAAATTTAACTGACGTCAACGAATATTAAAACAAATCGATTGAATTTTTTTTATATATGTTCGTTTAGTTTATTCGAACTAATTGTATTTTATTTGAAAATTTCGGTGCAATTTTTGTTTTATTGATTTATAAATCGAAAGTCGCCATTGTGTTTTCTTTTCAATTTGATCAATAAGTTTTGAATTGTTCTGTGAATGAATTTTGAATCTAAAATGTCTAATCAAATTGACGAATTTGTATATTGCGTTGATTCTTTCATAAACCATCGGGATTGGGCACGAACTTATGGAATAAATGAAATGCGGCTGGTAAAACCTTAAGCCAATTGTAGTGGAAGGTCGTCATTAATTCATCTATACGTGACGGGAACTAATATTCAAAATGAAATTACAGAAATGGCCGTTTTGGGAAGGAAGTGATTTTGGACGATGATGGTGGTTGTTTGATGTTGATTCTTGATGATGATGTTGAACCAATTGATTGTCAGTTTTCAAATTTAGTCAACATTCTGATAATTGCGTTCAGTTTAAAAAAAGAGGAAAGCCTAAAAGTTCTTTATCAATTGCATGAGCAACCTTTCAAGTTAGGAAACAGTACATTCGGGGGTGAACTTTCATGTGTTCTTTGCGCAACACAGGATTGCATAAATGAATCAACTCCTAGAGTCATCAATGATTCTAGAAACCGTGCCACGTATGAATTAAATATTGAAAAGGTTTTCCAAGGAGAAGATATATCTCATAATAAGGTACTAAATATCCCCCGACCTGACGATCAATCCTCGCCACCGACGCGCCGCAGCCACAAAACCGCTGTTCCCCGCTCTTGTTTCATCAATAATAATAAATTAAAAATTTGAATATTAAATCTAAATGTGAATAAATTAGTTTCAGATTATAAGAATTAAAATATTAATCAACCATCAGATTAGGAGATCAATATGATGATTGTTTGAATGTATAATTTGGATTTTATGGTAATTAATTAGAAGGAAATTTTCAAATTATATTGTACAATATTTGTTCTTATTATTTTAAAATTTTAGCCATTTGACTCTGAACAGGCCTTCGCCACTGCTTTTTATTTGCAGCCGCTTTTCTAAAATCTTCCATGTTCCATTCGCTTCATTGTTTTACGTCGTGTTCCCATTATCTATTTGTTGTTCTTCTTGTTGTTAAACCTTCCACTTGTACTTCAATCATAATTTATTAGAAATAAAATTAAATGTGTACATTAAAATAGTTACTTATTACTAAAAAAAATTTGTAATAATCCTTGTAAGACCTGGTTAAAGAAAGAGGAAAGATTCTTGACAAGCCGTATCAAATAAAAATGTCAGTTTCAATGGTTAATTTAATTTATATCTAGAGTGGTTCAAAAATTTATTTCCGTTTTATTTATCAAGATAAAATAAATCATAGACAAAATGAACAAGTTTTTGTAACATAAATATTAATAAAATTATATGCCAAACAGTATATCAATTGATCCCTTTTTATCCGAAATGCTGTAGAATATAGAATCTATTTTATCTGGCTATATCAAACAGAAACATATACAGGCTAGATCCACAATATACATTGATACCTAAAATTGACTTAAACCGGGTATAAAAAACAAAAATTTCTATTGAACCACCCTATTTTAGCTTAATATTCTATATAATATACAGTAATATACAGAAGTATCTATTTAGACTTGGATACTTTGATTCATGCCTACTTCATGCGTTCCTTAAAATTTTCGAATGCTATAAATTTCGGAAACTCATTCATATATTTATATTTTTTATTTCGTTTGCTCCCAGAACGTCTTTCTGTGAAACATTCCCAACAAACCGCACTTGTTTATTTTAAAATGTATCAAAATGCTTCCTATGAAAAATATAATTGATAGAAAATTGTATTTCTTAAGATGTACAGATATAAAAGTGTATTATTTCATATCTATTTCACAAATATTTACAAAATCATTTTGATTTAGTGATTAATCATTATAAAACAAATGTCAAGTACTAAGGGTTAAATATTCCAGAAGATGCAATTATTTATCCTATGTAATTCCTACATCATACAGATTTACTTGTCTATTGACTTGTTCTTCCATAAATGTCACTTCCAGACAATATATTTTAAGATAAGAATCATCAGGATTTCGATCGAAATTCGGAAAGAAGAACGCAATTTCGAAAATAAACCAAATAATAAATAAACAAAAATATTATCATTATTGATCAAACTAATAAATTCTAATAAATTCACATATAAAGTAATGGTAATAAAAAAATGTGATAACTATTTTGTTTAAAAAATCAAGACAGTAAAAAATGTAAATTAATAAATAAACGATGTCGGCAATTATAACGAATGATAAATATTTGCATCAAAAATTAATGTCAAATACAAAATAAAAAGAAGAGAGAAAAAGACATTTCAAACAAAAATTAATTAAACTTGTCGAAAAAATATGTTTTCCTAGAAACCGATATTTTTAATTTTGAAACGGTCTACCAAACTTTAGTTACTTTACAAATATTTTAATTCAAAGACGATAAATTATTTGTTTTAACAAGCAAATTTGAGGAAAAAAGGTTTGTTTAAGTTGTTTTATATCAAAACAGAAGACTAATTATTGTTTGGTATTTAGAAATATTATATTATTTATATTAAAACTAGTAAAAGACCCGTTATATATGACGGGGGAGCTGAATTTTCGACTTTGAAAGTTTCTGTTTTTATTTTTTAAATCCGTATTATTATAATTATTACTTATTGTTTCGAATTCTGTGTTGCTTTTACAGTCAATCAGTTAAATCGGTTCCCTGAGCATATCGTCAAAGGAGCTGTACAGACAGAACCTTCTCGATGCGGACTATACAGAATTATCTCAACTTTATGTGGATTCACTCACTGTTTCTCCACTACTTCTCATTTTGACAACCTAAAGATGTATAAAAGAAGGAACTTTTCTCGAGATTATTATTTTATTATAATAATCGTAAAGTTTCTGTAACAACACTTGATATAATTGATTTTCTTTGAATATATGATGGATGATTCGTCAGAAAACATTAAAGAAGATGATGAGTTTGACATTAGAGAATCATCTTTCAAAAGCTCACATAAACTCATATTTATTTCTATTATTATAAATTGCAAAATCATGTTTACTTAAATTGCATCACGTAAGTATAAAATTTGTTTTATCATTTTTAATAAATATTAATTGACAAATATTTTTTTAATTCCATAACAATGTCTTATGATATCAGAAACACTTTTTCTTTTGCTATGGTTAGGTTTTTTTAGGACCATTGTTAAATGTTTTTTTTTATTTTTTAGTTTATTATAAATTCATTTATCCCATCTTAGAATACAAAAGCTAAAAGCTAAATTTAAGCTCGATTTAATTTCTGAAAGATATTTAAATCTATTTTTTTGACTAGCATACATTTAACCCTTTAGACATTAACAATTTTTATATTCCCATTCGTTATCTTAAAGTCAAAAGGCACTCAAAATATTCAATTTGTATGTTGTTTAAAGTTTCTTTTGAAAGTTTTTATATACTTTTTAAAATGTTTAGATTAGGTTTTTTAGAATATTAACGCAAATTATTTCAGTTTTTTTTCAATATTCAAAAATCTTTAAGCTTATTTTGATTTTGAAAGAACTTAAGATAGTATGAATCCCTTATATTTAAATCATAAGTGCATATAATTTTACTCCAAAGAAATAAATTTATTTTATGTGTGTGAGGAATATTTTAAATTGTTTGAATGTGTAAATGTAGTGATGCTGTATGTTGATTTAAGTATGTTGAATTTAGAATGGTGATTCTCCCACCCAGATGGAAATTGGTAATTTTTATTTAAATTTAAAGCGATTGACTATTTGAACACAATTAAAATTAAGTTTAATATTTTTTAGTAAAATTTTTATTATTTTAAGATTTATTGAAAAATGGTAAAAATTATTATTTTTTTAATTAATATTTTTAGAGGCTAAATATTTTTAAAAAATAATTTAGAAAAATTGTTCGAATAATCATGATTAAAAACAGAAATAAGAAAACCAATTAGAAGGATGACAAACGAAAAAAGACCTTCTGAGAGTCTTAATGACTCTATATGTGATTGTAATACACATTCAAACGAGACTTGTTTAAATGTTCTTAATAATGTGAACTTATAAAAAAGTAACTGGTGTATAGGATCAGCCAAATTGACCAAATTTTAATAAATCACATCAATTTATTTTGACATTATAAATGTTGTTCGATCAATTTCTTTCAATTTCTATTATATTTAAACAATTTTTTTTAATTTAATGTTTTCCATATAAAAATTGATTAATAATTTGTTAATCAATTTTTGTGATATGTTAATTGAGATTTTCATTTCCGGCTGAGCCATACATAACGAGCATTGAATAGAAAAAATCGAATTCTGCTAAAAAAACGTTGCGATCGGTCTCTGCACGCTGTGGAAAGAAATTTGATCGGTAAAAGTGGGCACTATAGTAGCATATTAGAATTCCGATCTTTTAAATTATTTTATGAAAAAAATAAAAGAAAAGTATTTTTTGTCTTCCTAGTGAAAAATATTTTGTATTAATATTGTTTCCCATATTTATTTACAAAAATAATTTAACAGAATTTTGACTTTTTCAGAAATTTCAATTAAAAGTTAGAGAAGAAAAATAATAATATTTTCAATGAAAATTTTATAATAATAATAAATGAAAGATAATAAATATTACCATTAAAAAATAAAAAAAAGTAAGCAAATATTTTAAAATAATGAATGATTTAACTGAAAACTTAAATTCAAATTTATATATTTTTATTCACCGATTTTTATTTATTTATTTTGCAAAGTACATTGTTTAAAAATGTATAAAATAAATAAAATTCTTTTTTTAAATATTATTATTTCAGAAGGTTACAAAAATTGAAATTGTCTATTTTAAAATCAATCGATAATAAAAATTTGAATTTAAAAATCATTTCTAAATCTTACATACATCTTTACATCTTTACATACATTTTACATACCCTTTGAGTTTATGTTCCAATCTGGTTTATGAATTTTCGTGTAATGGGTGCAACGCTACATACATTGGAGAGACATCTCGTCATCTCTGTAAACGGATTCAGGAGCATGGACGATTGGGTAGTGGGAGTAATATTGCTGGACATATGAAGGGTTGTAAATCGGAGGTGAAAACAACTAATTTTAAAATATTGTGCGGTAATTTTAAAAATTATTGAGAAAGAGTTACTTGTGAGGCATTATTGATTAAATCACTTAATCCGTCCATTAATGTACAAACAAGTCTCTCTTCCAATTTTTTAAAAATATTTAATTAGTTATTACGCAAGATGTTTGCATAATCATCAATTTGCTATATATAAGACAGTGAATTTGTTGTTAATTCAGCCTGAAGATGGTGGAAAATCCACCGAAATATATTGCAATAAAATTTGAGTTTAATGACGTTCTTAATTTTTTAAATATTATTTGTTTTATTTGAAATATCATATAATCTTATTAAATCCCGAAAAATAAATATTATTTATAAATAAAATATAATTTCGTTATAATCAAATTTGACCCGCCATACATCTGACAATGTGACTTTAAATATATGTAAAACTATTCTTTCATTGAATATTTCAAATCTTTAAAATGTTTCCTTTATCGTTGATTTTACAAAGTTTTGCATACCCAAAAATTTTAAGACTAAGTAATAAATAAGAAATTAATAATATTTTATGAATGAAAAAATTTTTTTTTACCTTTTTTCTCATTATTATTGTTTTTATTTCAAATCATTTATTTAAATAAAATACATCTTTAATATTTGAAATTTATTTTTAATATACTCGATTTTTATTTTTTTCCGAAAAACATATAACAAATTTATTTTCTTAACGTTGAATTTTAAATACCGTGGTTTGAGGGATTATTTTTTTTGCCAAAATAAAATTAAATAATTAAAACTGCATCCGACAAAACAAATAAACTCTGAATTATTTTGCGTGATCATTTCATTAAATAAATTTTCAACAATTATTTTATAAAATTTCATTAAAATTTGTAAACATAAATTATTGAAAATGCATTGAAATTATTTTTAGCACAATTTAAAAAACTTAGTTTGTAGAAAAAATTAATTTTTGTCAGATTTTGTTTTTTCTTAATAATATAATTTTGTAAAAATCAAAAAACAAGTCAAAGTAAAATTTTTTTTAAATATAATATTTTTTCCAACAAATCAATAATTTAAAAAAAGAATAAAATAAAGAATATTCAATTTATTTTTATCTCTGTCTACATTTATTGATTTTCAACAATCCATATATTTTTTTATTATTTTTTAAAATTTTATTATTTTACAATAAATATATTTATATTTTTTCTAAAAAATATTTTTTTAAGGAAAAGGAAAAAAAATATTAAATAATGGACTAATCAATTTAAATTGAATGGATGTCCTGAAATAGAGACTTTATTGAAATTAATGGATTTTTTTACAAAATTGGTAAAGATAAATTTCTATTTACATGAAACTTTGGAATTTTTAAATGTTATTATTATAAAATAAATTATTTGTTTACATATTCTAAAAACTTTTTCTTTAATTTTATATTTATTAAAATTTGTTTTATTTAATATTTGAAAATTTAATTTTTGAATATTGCTAGTTAATGTCATTAATTATTTTCAAAATTATTTTTATTTTTCAAGTTAATTTAAAAATTAAAAAATATTCATTAATATCAAATTTTTTAAAAAATAAAAAAAATAATTATTGTAATTAACTAATAAAAAAATCGGATTAATAAAACAATAAATCATACCACTGGTGTTAAGAAAATAATAAAATATTTTGCGTAATCCAAATTTTATATATAATTGGGATAAATAATTACAATGTTGGGATTATTAATTAACCGAGATATATAAAAATTGCTACCAAAACTTAAAGTTGTGACGACATAAATAAAGATAAATGCAAAACAACCAATCAAAACCGAATAATATTTTTTACATCAATCCCGAAGAAAATATTTTTTTATAAACAATTGTTTCTATTTAAAAAAAAACTGAAAGACAAAGTTGAAATCGAAAAAAAACAGTCAAAAACATTTTCCCAGCGACTTTTATAACATACCAGCATTTAGGAAAAAAAGAGACAGTGAAATATGTTTTACGGAAAAATGCGCAAAAGAAAGAAATAATAAGCAATCGTTTTTAGAGGTTATAAAAAATTCAATGTTTGACTATAAATAATCCTATAAATAACGTATAGGACAAGATTATGAATTTAGCAACTATTTCATAATCGTATATATTTCAGAACATGTTACCTTAATAACTGGAATTTAATTTAGTTTGAGTGCCTATCTTGTTAATAAATTTATCCTTATTCGAAAAAGTGTGAACATCTTCTGCGTTAGTTTTTTATTTTTTTGCTATTGGTGAAAAATTAAACGAATCGTATGTTATTAACTCTTTAATGTTGACTACCATGATAATCATACCCTGGTTCAAAGGTACATTTTTTACTTTTGTGGTCGTCAAAATGTTAATACTCCCGTAATATATGCATGTTTTATCGATCTTTTTTAACGATTAGAGAAATCATCGCACAGAGAGGATGTGATCGACTAATAACAGTCGGCGGTAGAGTAATACACATTTTTTTGCAATCCGTCATTAAAGTGTAAACACGATCTCATAATCCGAAGGTTTATTTTAAAGGATCTCTTTCTAAGGATTTTAAAAGATATTTTAAGTGATAATTATAAAAACTATTTTAAAAGTAGCCTGAAATATTTTCTCCAATCCGATTTTAGTTTTTATAGATTAAATGAGTGTAAATATTTAATATTAGGTTGGTCGAAAAATAATGGTGGTTTTTGAGCTTTATATTTTGTTTATCTACTTTGATATGTATATAAGTTTAAATGCATTAGTGTTAGATATTATTTGAAATCTTATGCCTAGCTGTATATTCCTATAGCCATTATTAA
>MQRK01235439.1:23898-46024 GCA_001938485.1 Girardia tigrina
ATATATATATATATATATATTCTAAAATAGATATCAGCAAATGTAAAAATAATAATAAAAATAACAGTAAAAATAATAGTAAAAATAATAGTAAAAGTATTAACAAAAATAAAAATAATGAAAATAAAAATAAAAGCAATAAGGATAAAATCAACAGTAATGATAATAGAGATAAAAACAATAATAATAATAAATTAGAGAACATCATTAACGAACCCACTCCCCTCTCCTTGATGACCTGCGGAGATGATATAAGCTTCCACTGCGCTGCTACTGCAACACAGGTTTTATTAATGAAACAATTAATATAAAATACTTTTATTAACATAATTTCGATGAAAGTAATTTTGACAAAAGTAATTTCGATGAAAAACATTTTGATAAAAGTGATGTATCCCAAAATCTTGGCTAACCGAACAGGACATTACTCTACTTTGACCATGGCCAGCCACCTCTCCAAATCCTAATCCATTCAATAACTATTGGGCAATCACTATGAAGAAACTAGTGTCCCTCCAACCAACGTCGGCCCCTGACCTCCGAGACGAAATAAAGTTGATAAGGGGCACAGAAATTAACTTTGATTACTGCCACCGGCTGATAAATTCAATGTCTTACAAAACTGCCTCTGTCATTCAAGACAAAGTCAGTCAGACTAAGTGTCTCTATGATCCGCACGACTCTTCTGCGCGTGATACATGTATTTCTGGTTTTATTACAAAAAGATAAGAGCGTAGTACTTTGTGATATTTAGAAATTCTTCTGGTAATTCTATTTCAATGACCAGCATGGTATTGTCCCATTTCCAAATTAGAATATTCACAAACATATTTAAACTTTTAAATTCATGATTAACAGAAAATAAATAGACGTTCTCCTCAACATGATTAATTGTTTTGTTTTCAAATAATTTTCTTTAACTATTTCTGTTTAAAGTTTTCTTTAAACACAGTTTGTTAAAATTCAACATTTATTTGAAATTTTTCATCTTTCATCTTAATCTTTGATCAGCTAATTAAAGTATTGGTTAACTGGAGATAGCAGATTATTAATATAAAATAAAGACATATAACTTGTATTAATGTAAGACGAAACAAAGAATATCTGTTTCACCCATACCCCAACACCAACCATTAACCCTTTCCAGCCCAAATTATTATTTTTGACAAAAAAATTTGTTGATTTAAATTGCTAAGAAACAAGTGAGAATCGCGCTTTTTTGATTTCTAATATATTAAGTGTCATCTATTAGACTTTTTAGAAACTATTACTATGTGTAAAATTGAAATTGGGTAAACGAGATAACTGTAATTTAATTTTTCAAATATGTTGCCATATGGCAACAATGGGCTGGAAAGGGTTAAAATACATTTATGTAATTCTTTTCGACACACCAGTTATTTTTATTCATATTTTATTTCTAATTTATTCATGAAAACTTATTATTTTATAGTTTTTATATTTTTTTTATATTTTAGAACATTTTAAAATTTATATTTTAGAAGAGCGCTTTGATATTTTTTGTCAATTTATCATTGTTTTTTGAATGTCTAATTATAAAATATTTATTAATTTAACTAAATAAAATCCATAATTAATTAATTTTTATTGATTAATATTAATTTTCCGAGAATGATATTTCGATACAATTCTTTTTACTGAACAAATACTCTTTGCAAATGATATTACTAAATGTGGCTTTGAATTCTATTAGATTTTACAATAAACAGCAAAGTCTTGCATAAATATTGTTTCAACCGTTCATTTGTATTTTCGAATAATTAAATATTACGTTACAGAAATTTTAACTTACAAAAATAATATTTTAATTATCTATTTTTCATTTTATTATGATTTTTTATCTGCACTATTTTAGTACGTGTATAAACCCCCTATGCGATTCTTATGTTTTTATATATTATTTGTATGAGGAGGTATTGAAATTAGTTCGCTGATCAAAATTTAAATGGTTTTAAAAATTATTATGAACGGAAATCAAATTGAAAATTTTAAAAATTAAGTAAAATGATAATCGAATATTTTAACTTTGAACTTAAAAATATTTTTTATAAATTAATTTTATTTAAAATATTAGTTTAGTAAAAAATAAATGGATTAAAAACAGATAAAACTATTTTTAAAAATAATAATTTTATTAAAAATTTTTATTAAAATCTGTAAAATTTATTGTTCAAATTTTGAAATCAATTAAGGATATGAATAAAAAATTAAATATTTAAAACATAAAAATATTGAATATTTAATATACGTAAATTAATAGTTTTAAATATTTTATAAAAATTTTAAAATTAAATATTATTTTGATTTGATTTAAAATAGATTTAAAATAATTGGAAAACAGAGATCGGCGGATTGATTACACATTTAGGAAATAGTTGAAAATTTTGTTTGAATAATTTTTATTAATAAATATATAAATTGAGTTAAAATGATTTCTGATATTGACGTTAAAATACTTCTCACAATTTGTATTTTAAATTTATTATTTATTATCTTGTGTTTTTTAATATTAACCAGAAGGGATTGTTTTTTCTGTGAAAAACATGGGAATTTGAGGAAAGATTGTCCTTTAAATAATCGTTATTTAATCTGTGGAAAAAGTGGACATGGTTTCAGAAACTGTAATCATATTAATAATGTGAATGTAGTGTGCATCAAAGATGTGCACAATGAAGAAAACGTGGATATGGTACCATATAAAGATGAATATGAATATAATTTAAATGCCAGAGATGATGAGCATTTCGTTTGTGGAGTTGGCATAAAATATCCAAAAAATCGAATTGCAGAGATAGTAGAGGGATCAGATAATAGATGGTGGAGTGATGTTAAGCTGAACAATCACTATATATTAATGTTGTGGGATAATGGAGCTGATGTTTCAATTATTAGTGTGAAGGTTTAATTGGAAATTGGACAATTCCAATTAGAAAAGTCAATTATACTAAACGGAGCGTTTTCAGAAGGCCATAAGTGTTATGAGAAAATAACAGTTGGGTTGAAGTGGAAAGAAGAGTGCCATGCGGTAGATTTTTTAGTGGTGAAAGCAATCCAACCGGCAGTCATTGGAGGTGTTAATGTCATGCATTAATTTGGAATCAAACTTGAAAAAACAACCAAGAAGTCAGTTGTGATAGTGTAAAAAGATATAAAGCTGCAAAAGCAAAACAAAAGACTGGAATACCTCATGAAACGATATGATGATGTTTTCATGAAACATGAATACAATTTGGGATTTTCGGATATTGTGGTTCATAAAATCTAAACAGAAGGTAAACCGATTTTTCTGCATTGAAGAAGGCAATCCATTGATTTAGAAAGTCGAATCGAAGGATTTTTTAAAGGATTAGAAAAGGCAGGAATAATTCGGAAATGTAAAAGTGAATGGAACTCTCCAAATTTTAAGGCATATATCGCCCCACCAATTGGAACTACAGAATTTGAAAGATGGAAACATAATTCGTCGAAGAATCGAGTGGATTAGGAAAGTTAAATAACGAATTATAAAAGAGGGGAAAGTTGTGATTATTAATTTGTTTAAGTATTCTAAAAATATTCTAAATATTAAATAAATTCTACTTGTTGATATTATGAATTCCGAAGTGAAAACAGGAGATTTATCTATTATACTTATAGAGAAAGCATCATCCAGCAAGCATCCTTTAAACTGCTTTTTATTCCACTCATGTAGAATACATTTATACAACTTTTCACTTTACTAATTTGATTCAATATTTTTTTGCTTTGTAACAGCAAACCTTAGCGATAAATCATAAGCACTGTGATGGATTCGAATCCACAGTTACCTTCATTTTGTCATTGTTTTTCTGCGTTCCTGGGCGACCTCGAGACTCATCATTAAGTTTAAAATTACATTTCGCGATTTCCTGAATTAATTTGAGGCTATCTATGCGTAGTAACAGTGTATTCGAATACACTAATTATGTTTTGCAAGGTTTCTAATGACGAGGTTCCACGTACAAACTCGTATTTCATAATAGTTCAAACTTCTGTCTTTTTCATTTTTACAATACTAATTATTAAAACAAGTTAACAATAATTTTAATTGGTGTATTTAATAGTCAAGATATATATAGCAATCAAACAAACAATGCTGAGCAACAAAATCTTATGTCATTGTAAATTATAACTATTTTTATTTATTGTAATCATGCCTAAAAACTTCGTACTTTACAACCTAATATCACAAATAGTTGAATATGTTTATAATTGGACATAATATAACAAATTATTTTTTTTCTTAGTAAATAAACATAAAAGAATAAAACATTGCATAAAGTAGAATAAACCAAAACGTCTTACTTTTTTAACAATTTTAGGAACTTGTCTTTTATTATCTCCACGGAAATGAAAATTTACAATCAGACATGAAACAAAAGAAGAAAATGTTATTAATCCCATATTTAGACAATAATATGTACCTGTATTACAACAATAAAAAGAAAGTTTTCAATTACAAAATACCAATTAATGGAAAGTTGCTTGACGCAGAAGGCGTTGTATCTTCCAGTAAAAGAAGAAGCAGAAAGAACGCAACAAAAATGTTCATTCCTAGTAAAAATCAACTATCAGATATATTATATTTGTTAAAAAATGATTAAAATTACCCAACACCATTTTAGCCGGAGATTCTGGAGGAAGCCAAAAAAGAACTAAAGTCAAAGAAGACAATAAAAAACAGGGTAATATTAATATATAAGTATAAAAAGCTGGTTCTCTTTTGATCTTTATATAAAATTTGATATCGGGATAAATCTCTGGACAACAGGGATATTTTATTTCCGTATGGTTTGCTTTTGTTTCTAATACTTTCCATTCGGGACTCGTAATAAAATTTGTCAAATCCATATTTGCATTATTACCATAAAATGTAATATTGACTCGATATCTGTTATTATTATTAAGTAAAAAAAGAGACTGAAAAAAAAACGATTTACCCATCATATGTCCAAGGGCCAAATTTGAGCCAGCATTGCTGTTCGTCGAAAGGAAAATATTTTATGTTAACAGAACAAGTGCTTTTATAAATGGCCATGGGCTGCCAGTCGATTGTCCCATCGGGATAAATTTTGGCGTCACAGGATCTTCTTTCTTCAAGTCTTTCATCTGCACTTGATTAATAACAGACTTGATTTCACGCCATATCAATCAATATATAAGTATAAATTTATATTTTTTTGTGATAATATATTTTGACGATTTTACCGTCATCTTTAGATCACTGATTTATAGTTTTTTTGCTGCTTATATAAGTGAAATGGATGATTGTGTCATCCGTTACAGTAAATCAAATTCAGTATACGCGTAATGGGTGCAATACTACATACATACTCTTCAAACAAGTCCAAGAACACTCTTAAAGAGGGGGTAATAGTAATATTGCAGGGCATAGGAAAATTTGTAAATGCTATTTTTTAACTATAAATGATTTCAAAATTCTGTGAAAGTATTTGCAAAATGTTTGGAAGAAAGTGTCGTGTTAAGCTTTGTTAATAAGGTCTCGTGATCCTAAAATAAACATTCAAGCGGCTCTGTCAACCAATTAGTTAAGAGTTCTCGATTAATGTTGCATAAAAAAAATACATAATCATCAATTTCCCATACAAAAAAAATCAAAGCATTTTTGCCCAGTAGAAAATTAAAGGATTTTATGAAATCAAAGTGTAATTATTAAGGCCACAGCTTCCTGGATTCCACGTCTTTGATAGCGTTGCAACAATGACGGAAGACATTTTGAACACCTCTGAACAGCAAGCGTATTTATGTAAATATAATTGTTTGCCTTTATCACATGTATAATTAAATTTTGGTTTCATAAAATCGTTTTGTTTTCTACTGGGCACTCTGTATATGAGCAGTAACAAAGCTGTAAATTTAAAAATAAATTAATTTTTTTCTTCAATTTTTCAATAACTGATTCGCTAAATTCCTTAAATAACTACAGGAAATTCATTAATTCAAAAAACGAAAATAACATTTATCTCTTTCTTAAAGTTATGTCATTTCAAAAGCTCCTATAGCATGTTCTGACAAACATAGGAAACGAGTACTTTCATTATATAATTTTTTCTTACAAAAAACTCTTCATTAAGATTGTACAAAGAGTTTTTATGAAATGTTAATGACGTATGTTTCATCCTAATTATGTCACATTTAACACGATAATTTTTCTATTTCACTCTCTTTTTCTCTTTCTCTTTATATTTAGAGTAGAGCTATCAATTCAAAATATCATATAATTTTAATAGAATTTCAAGGCTTAAGAGGAATTTTATATTTATTAAAAATATATTTTTTGAATAATATATAAGTATAATTTTTTAAAATTAATTAACATATTAGTATCTTAATATAAATATTTTTAGTGTCATAAGAATATTTTTCAAATATACAAAATATTTTTTTTATATTATCCAATCAGAATTTTGAAAAATATTCTGTGTTTGATACAGACTTCCTTATTGTTTCATTTTGGTAGATTTTATAAATCTGTTCTATTAAGAGATGATACATCTGATGATGTTCTGATAAGAGCGAAACATGTCTTGAATTGTGAAATAATAAATGGTTACTTAAAAGATAATTATTAAAACATTTTCTATTAATAAGGAATTTAAAAAATAATGGCAAACTTCTATGAAAATCAATAATGCTATTCAAAAAATTAAATTTTATTGTCGCTGTTATCCATTTAAAACAGAAGGAAAAAATTCGGGTTTTAAAATTTTTAAATCTGTCATAATATCATCTATGTCAAGTATTTAATGGGAAAAATAATGATGTTATAATGACTCACATTTTCAAAGCCTTGTCATTGGTGCACACCCTCAAACACACACATAATCTCAACATATATTTAACAAATATTCAATATCAGACAATTAAACCATATTATTGTATCATCACAACTTACGTTAAACAATCAGTTTCATCAACAAGAACACAATAATTATTACACAATTATTCTTAATCAGTTATGTTAACAACATACAATAATTATTATATAATTCTTTCCATTCACAGTCGCAATATATTTCAGTGGATATTCCATCATCTTCAGGTTTAATTACAGTGTTGTCGAGAAATATATTCACAAATATCAAAAAGTATATACAAAATATCTAGTAATATGTAAAAAATGTATAAAAAACTGATTTTAAAATAAATGGTTTTTACGATTATAAAATCTGTAAAATTGTCAGTTAAAATTTTCACCTAACAAATTAAAATCTTACTTATATCAAAAAAGTTTATTTGCTTGCATAAAATATATTAAAAATTGCTTTAAACCGCGGTCTTGTATATTTTTTTCTCTTTTTCTCATTCTCTCTCTTTCTCTTTATATTTAGAGTAGAGCTATCAATTCAAAATATCATATAATTTTAATAGAATTTCAAGGCTTAAGAGGAATTTTATATTTATTAAAACTATATTATTTTGAATAATATATAAGTATAATTTTTTTTCAAATTAATTAACATATTGGTATCTTAATACAAATATTTTTAGTGTCATAAGAATATTTTTCTAATATACAAAATATTTATAAAATTACATATTTAAAAATTACATACTTGTGTTTCATCTGCAAGATGACTCAACTATTTTACTTTTCTATCGTCTTTTATATTAACTGATAGAAGCAACATATATATTATAATCAATAAATATTTTATCCCTCAAGGTATAAATATAGGTAAACTTTTATTTTATGTCTGAAATTTATTATTCGAATGAACATTTTGAAATCGTTGATGATCGCGATTTAAAGACTGGCAGTCGAAAGAAGAGACAAACTGTGACTGCGGACATATTAAAGCGAGTTAGAAAAGGATTCAATCAAAATAAGACAGCAAAATCTATAGCTGATAACTGTGACATAAGCATCAAAACAGTCTACAACATAATTGAGAAGATTGCGGATGGAAAGCCTGATTCTGATATTCTTGGGACAAAAAAATAGAGGTAACGACATCTCATTTATGGTCGCGATAGGCGTAGTACATATTGTTGCACTTGAAATAAGAGACATTTAATGGTGATCATTTTTGAGCTATATCAATCATAAACTAGTACCTTACTTTGCTGCAAATCTCAACCACGTATTGATCATGGATAATTCTAGGTTCCACCATCGACATGACGTTAAAGCTACTTTACGTTTAAATGATATCACATTCATGTTTCTTCCACCTTACTCTTCACAACTCAACCCTATTGAGGAGTTTTTTAGTTGCATGAAATCCTAAATTTCAACCTTTATGAATAATACGGTGACTCGTGCTGTCCTCAAGGAAAAAAATGAAGAAACAACAAGATGATTTTATTTTAAGTGGATATTATCGTAATATGCGTAGGTATGTAGAATTGGCACTTGCACGTGAAGAGTTTTTGTAACTAAATTTTTGAACAGAAAATGTTACGTTTGTGCATATTTTTTTATATAATTATGGCTTAAAGAAGATAATTTTAATAAACTGGGGACAATTTTACAGATTTTATAATCGTATATTTTGTATATATTACTAGATATTTTTGTATATATTTTTTGATATTTGTGCATATATTTTGTGATATTTTTGTATATATTTTTTGATAATTTTGTATATATTTTTTATATTTGTGAATATATTTTGTAATATTTGTATAATAAAAATTTTTCTGTCTAATATATAATTTTTATACATAAGACAGCAAAATTGATATTAATTAAGCGTTAAGATGGTGGAAAATCCACCGAAATATATTGTGACAACAAAATTTAATTTTCCAATGGCGTTATTGATTTTTTATTAAATTGTTTTTATTTAACATTTAAATGATTTAAAAGCAAAATTTTCTTTTTAAGTCTCAAAAAAGATCAAAGGAAATTTATTTTCTGTAACTATTTAAAGGAAAAACATAAAGTGTAGATGAGGGAATCTTTTATGACAAATGAAGTTAAAGCAAATATCGTCTGTCGATCGGATCTAATGTGATTGTCAAATGACTTCTGAGGTTTTGAAGTATTCATGGCCTTTACATAGATTTTACAGATAATCTTTGCTTAAGCAATCCACTTAAATTTAATAAATAAAAGAAACTTTTTAAAACAAAAATGATTGATTTACATCAGCCCTCCATTCCGCTATCTTTTAGCCCGGAGATACCATTTTCATTTAGAAATCGGGCACTAGTCTCATAAAATTCACTTTTGACTCAATTATCCATGATAAATATATATCTTTTCAATTGATTTTACAAGACAAATTTTCTGGGACCCAAGAAATGGATAAACGATGGATTTGAAACTAGCAAAAGCCTTAAGTGAGCACTTTTAACAAATTTGAGTTAAAATATAAAGGAAGAAAGAAACGGTATCTATTAATAAAGCGAAGTTTTTGTAATCAATAGAGTCACCCTCACGCCTCGTTCTCGCTTATCAATGATTTCAAGTTTTATTTCTAGTGTTATTTTTCGTCTCTTACAACTGTTCTCTTGCGGCCTTTTCTTCTGAGACATTTCTATAAGGTAAATAAAGTTAAAATATAAAAAAACTAAAATTAATTGTTATGAATATTATTAAAGCATTTATTTTAAGTTACCTTTATTATAATTGTAAATTAAAATTTGAATTTATGAAATGTTTAAAGCATATTTAAACAAAGGAGCCATATTATAATAAATTAATTTATTAAAATATGATTTTATTTGATTTTATTTATGATTTTCAGTATTCATGGATTTCCTTATCCACGTTGCTCGTTATGCGAGGTGCTAGCTATACGAGGTTCCACTGTATATTGGTGCTGTTCAATTTAGGGATCGACCAATGTAATAAGAAAAATATTTTGAATAAGGCAGAAACTGTTATGTCAGTCAGATCAGTTATGTCTAGCGTAACTGAAAATTTATAAATAATGCAGATAAAACAATACATAATTGTCAAATTTATATATCGTCTTTTTTTTCGTACTACAAAATCAATAAAATCATTTATAAGAATAAATTTAAAAAAACAATAAAAAATATCTGATTTTAGTTGTTTTGTGAATAAATTTTTTAAAAATTGCCAATTTATCAAATAAAAAATTTTGAAGCAAACTGAAATTTACTAATTTCGACGGTTTAACCGTCATTGTCAGAACAAATGATTTTTCAAACTATGTTACTTATAAAGTGCAGTTAGTAATTGTGTAATCAATACGTATTCAGTGAATCATTTAAATACTCCAAAATAAACCACCGAAATTAATAAACTTTATTTAGCTTCAAATTTTTTTATTTAGTTGTATCGTTTTCTGTTTATAAGTCAAATAGTTGGAAGCTCAAAGACTCGGAGAGTGTAATTGAGCCATAAATGTTCGTAAGAAAAAAGAATTAATTATTTTAATCTGACAGATGATGAAAACAACAAAAAAATATTAAATAAGACATATTTTTCAGTTGAATTCTATCGGAAAAGTGTGCTTTTTAAGATAAATAATTAAATATTTCAACTTCTTCACTTTACTTATTTTTGTACTGAAATATTAATAGTTTAAAATACTGTGATAGTCGAAATTTTGCATCGCTATTATTTGCAGAAACAGAGTTGGGATTGTATGTCATAAAATTCTAGACATCATTTTCAAAACGATTCAACTTCGTAAAATTTTCAGTCTCAACAATATTTGAGAAGGGAGAATTAATATACAAATTCTTACGCCCACACATTCTCATACAAAAATCAAAAAAAATTCCTAGTTTATATTTTATACCATATTTCTTTTTTATATTTCTTTTTCTTTTTAAAAACTGTTTTAATTTCCTTATCCAATTCAATTTCATTCAATTTGTCTTTTTGAAAATTAATTCGAAATAAAAAAAAATAAATAAAATATAATTTTTATAATTCATTTTCAACAAACAAAATAAATAATAACCCTAACAAAATGAAACATAAAAATCATTAAGATTTTAGTCACGAACTAATAAAGTTGATAATATATATAATTCCGGCTGAACATAGAAATAATCTAAGTAAGCTATGGCCTAGAGATAATAATATCCCGGTTATTGTCGATGGAAAGAGATTCTTATCTTTCAACGAAAAAAGGAAAAATATTAAAAAAAAATTAAAAATTATTAATTAAATTGTCAAAATTCTATTGATTAAATATTTAGAGAATTTTCTGATAAAAAGTAGAAAAGTGAAACACCAAAAAAATAGTAAAAAATTTGTAAATGTAAATTAAAAAAATATTTAATTAAAAATATTTATTAATTGTGTTTTCAACATTATCAATATTTGAATTAATAAATATTACAATTAATGATTTTAATTATAAACAAATTCTAACAAATTTTTTACTTTCTTTACTAATTTAAAAATCATTTCGCTTCACATGACACTCTCTCCCAATAATTTTTAAAATGCCTGCACAAAATCTTAAAATCATTTATGCTCATATTACAGTTAAAATTTTTTTATGCTCAGCAATATTACCCTGTCCCCCTCTTTGACTGTATTCTTGGACTCATTTGCAGAGATGACGGGCAGTCTCTCCGATGTATGTGGCATTGCACCCATTACATGTGTATTGATAAACAATGTCCGAACACAATCCTAAAGGAGTATGTGATTAATTGCAAAACATATTCTCAACTTTAAATGATTGAGATATAATTTTTTTAATTTAAATCCAATTGATTACACAATCGTTCATTTCTTATATAAAAGCAATAAAAAGAACATAATCAGTGATCTGATGATGACGGTTAAACCGTCGAAATATATTAAAAATATATTTTTAAATATTTTTAATCTTTTTAAATTTTTCTGACCAATCGACTATTACTATTTAATTTCTCAAATAAAAATTAACTTTATAGATCTAAAAAATTGACCTAAAAAGAGGAAATTAACCTAACAGACCTAACAAAAACTGCTCCCATACTAAATAATGCATGTTTAGAACCAAATATTTTATTTTTATGCATTTTTATTTGAAATAAGAAAATTGACTTTGATAACTTTTGGTTGTCCTACTCAAAAATTTGCTGTGAAAATACAATGCATATTTCAGAATTTAATGCTTTATGATTTATTTTGAAATTAAGAATTTTTTGATTTGAAATTATTGCTGATACAGAAATATTCTTGACTCGCTGGGTTGGAACTATTTTCCCGAAATGTGTATTAATCGGACTTTATATGTAAAATCAGAATTTTTATAAGTAATTGTCTACATCATACATATACAATAACTTGAAATTCTCTTCCAGCCTTTATCTAATTAGGACGTCTCCTCCGATTTATCATAGCATTATCTTTCTTCTCTAAGACATTTATAGTTTTATTCTTGAAATTTAAAATTTTTTCAAGTAGGTACCTCTTGTTTCCTGTAATACTTTCAAATTTTTAGCAATCATCATTTTCTTCTTTCATTTATAATTTAGAAGAGTGTCTCACTAATTAATCTGTGCTAATCTTGTTTGTGTTGATCTCAATACTGCCTGTTTTCTACCAAAAGGCCTGCAAAACTATTTAAAAGCTACTTCCGAACAATCTAACACAGGAAGCTTGTTGATGGAGAGGTATGTTACATTAAGAAATAATTTCATCACTTCTGCTATATTTTTGACTGTAGTGAGATGTCTTTTCGTTTTTCTGGTAGAATTTTCTTTTTCAAATTAATAAATTCTTTAATCTTTAGGTCTTAAAAATGTTAAAAAATTCTAAATGAAGATACAGTTATTTTATGTTATTAAATACCTATCAGAAATTTATAATAATATAAATTTTGTGGTTAGTATTTTCATTTTATCTCAAAATGTAATTCTCACACAGGGTGCCGGGACCACAAGTGTGGTGGCGCGCAGTATAAAGATAGTCGCACGATAATGGAAAATTAAATTCTAATATAAATAAATTCCAATGTCTATAAAAATTGAAATTTTTAACAGAAATTTCAAAAATATTTAAATTTTTTTTCCTGTCGGAAAATATTATAGAAATTTGTGTTTGTTGGAATCAAAAACTGAGAAACAAATTTGTAGTCAAAGCTCTGTATGTGTTGGGTATTCAAATCTTTAATCTTAAATATTTACTTTTTTAAAAACACAAATCTTTAATCTTTAATTTGACTCCAATTAATCAGAAAGGACTTCCAACATAAATAGATAAATAATGAACACAATTTTTTTATGAAACTTTATTTCAAATAACAAAAATTAACACATCAAAAATGATAATAATAATTCAATTCTTAATGACAGAACACAAACACAAATCAATATTTCGTACGAGTTATTAGATTACAGTAAAAACTGTGAATCTCCAAAACGAACGATAGTTTAAGTTTTTAATAAAAACCCTTTTCTCCCATACGGGATACTTTTGGTTTTATAAAAAAATGTTTTAAAGAATAATAAGTAAAAATGCATTTTTATAATTAATTTACTTGACTCCTTTGTTTTTGTTTTCTTGTTAAGAGAATTTTTGAGCAAAATAAACTAAATTTGCTGCTGTTTATATAGCAGTTTTCATCAGACTTGAAAATTGATCAAATAAAACAAAGACTAAAATATTTTTAATTTTCAATTCCAAATTTTGTTAAACTAAATATTATTTTGTTTGAAATTAATAATTTTACCAAAAGAATTATTTTAAATTTTTTCTACATAAAATTTTGTCAAAAATGTTCATATATATTTTTGAACCCCTAACATATGTAATTGAAAAGTAGGTTTAGTTTTAATACTTATTAATAGTTATGCATTTTGTCTAATTAATGCAAACATTTGGGGGTTCCGAAATCATTGTCCATTGAGTTTTGTGGTCGTATCGTCATGGGTTTTGAGAAACTCTAGTATATATTATGTAATGATTTTTCATATAAACTTATAATTTTATAATAATACTACAAAGATCACAAAGTATTGTTAAAGTTAAAATATTGTTTTTAGATTATCGAAGTGAATGACATTGTATTTATTGGGTTCGAGATTAAAATCAGAATTCATGATAAAACTTTTTTTAATACAACAATATAACAAAAAAAATTATAAGAACAATATTTTCAATTTGCATAAACATTTTAAATATAAATATAAACATATAACGATTTTAATTTGTGAATAATTATTTATTACAATTTAATTAAAAAACACTCGTTTTTTTATTTTAACTTAGATTTAAATTTTGTACACTGCAAAGATTACAAAGTATTGTTAAAGTTAAAATATTGTTTTGAGATTATAGAAATGAATGTAATTTTATTAATTATTGAAATTTTGATGGTCGCATCGGCTGCAGTCGACATTCAAGTAAAATCAAATTAAACTAGTAAATCAAAAATATTTTTATATCCATTCATTATGCAGACGGAACTCTACTTTGCCAACAAAATTTTAATTGAAAAATATTTTCAAAAAAAACATAATAAAAAAATTAAAAAATTCTGTTGACCAAGCAGAGTTCCGTCCGCATAAATAATGGATATAATTTTTTTTTGATTTACTAGTTAGACTTTAAATCGATTTACGAACTTTATTTATTTTTCAATTTCTTTTTTTTTGATTGAGTAAAAGGCCTTCAAAAATAAGTTTCTAAATTCCATATTAGGTTGGGGAAAAAGTAATCCATTATTTTAATTCATTATTTATCGATCAAACAATTTCAAATTTATGTTTTGTCAAGGTAACATTTCACAGTAATTTCACAAAAAAATTTTCGCATTTTTTATTCAGTTCTGAGTTACAGGGTGTTAGAAATGGAAGTCAACAAAGAAAAAATTCGGTACATTTTACAGTTTTTATTCGATAAAGGCAAAAATGCAAGCCAGGCGGCTGTTATTGTGAATGGTGTTTATGATGCCAATACTGTAACAGCTACTTACACGCAATTTTGGTTTCGTCAATTTCGTGGATGCATTTTTGATGTTAAAGATGCACCTCGCACAGGCGGGCCTAACGTTGAAAATGTCGATAAAATCTTGGCAATGATCGAAGTTGACCGGCATGTTAGTAGTCGTAGCATCGCACAGGAGCTGAAGATCTTCCACAAAACGGTTTTAAACCATTTGGGCAAAGTAGGATTCAAAAAGAAACTTGATGTTTGGGTTCCATCTCAATTAACACCAAAAAACATGATGGATCGAATTTCCTTCTGCGAAGCCTTGGCCAAATGGAATGAAATCGATCCATTTCTTAAACGGATGGTTACTGGGGATGAGAAATGGGTCACATATGACAAAATTGTACGAAAACGATCGTGGTCAAAGCACGGTGAAGCACCTCAAACGGTCGCCAAACCAGGACTAACTGCCAGGAAGGTTCTAATGTGTATTTGGTGGGACTGGAAAGGAATCATTTATTATGAGTTGCTTCCGTATGGCCAAACACTAAATTCAGATCTGTACTGTCAACAACTGAACCGTTTGAAGATAACAATTGATGAGAACCGACCAGAATTGACCAACAGAAGAGGTGTTGTGTTCCATCAGACAACGCCAGACCACATACGTCTGTAATGACTCGCCAGAAACTCAGGGAGCTTGGTTGGGAAGTTTTAATGCATCCACCATATAGTCCGAACCTGGCACCAAGCGATTACCACCTTTTTCTGGCATTGCAAAATTTCCTGAGTGATAAGAAATTGGGAAATATATAAGAAATAAATAAATATAAGAAATTTGGAATATTGTAAAAACCGATTACTACAGTTTTTTCGCCAATAAGGACCAAGACTTCTACGAAAGAGGCATTATGAGGCTACCTTCAAAATGGCAACTAATTATACAACAAAACGGTGCATATTGGAATCCAAGAGGACAATCCGAAACATGTTAAATAAAGTTTTGAATTTCATGCCAAAATAATTGATTTCTTTTTCCCCAATCTATTATTAAGCTTATATAAAGAATGGAAAAACACAAAAAAATCTCACAAAAACGAGACAAAGACATCTTGAAATATGGTTAGTCATACCACAATTATATAAAAAATAGTAAGAGAAAAGCGTATATTTCTTTTTGACCATCAAAGTGTTATGAATGTGTAAACATTTTTCAAATTTAAAAGTTTACTTCAAAAAACTACGTTATGTTGAAATTTCAGAACGAATGTAATCTGTTGCGTAGAGAGTCATTTGGCTGGTATAATATTAATAGTAATGAAAGCCTAAAAAATTGGATGGTATTTTTATCAAAAAATAAATTCAATTTGATTCTTGAAAAAAGTAGTTAAACATCTAATTTCTTCAAAGTAAGTAATAAAACGATATCTAAATGCCTTACACATTACTTGTACAAATGTGAAATGAGCTCTGTTAAAATCGGTACATAGATAATTGTCTAATCTCATTTCAAAGAACGATCTCATTAAATGTGATCATCCGAGAATTACCAATGTTTAGGGAATTTATATCATCAAACGATAGGGAAATAAAAATGATTACAGTGAATATCAAAAAATAGAAAAGTTGTCAGTTAGCTAGGATAAAAAACTACACGTTGATAAAAATTTAAACTCAAATAGACCGTTCTGGTTTTTTAAAACTAATAAATCAAAAAATTCTTTTTTTTAAACCCTGAATAAAATATTGATTAAAAAACTCGCTATTTTCAACCATTTAATCGATTAGAAGTCGATAGTCCGGGTGCACAAATCGAACGAGTCGGTTGGGATGAGTAAATAATTGGCTGGTTAAGGAGACAATTTTAATTGTTCCCAGACAATTGGGTAATTGATATTTGGGTAATGAGCATTTAGGTTACACCATTTGGATAACCGAAAATCGGATAATTGAACAGTTAAGTAACGAGACAATTGGGTAATTGGACAACTGGGTAATGACATATTTTGGCAACTGCTCCTTATTTTGACTCACTGCCGTTGTTTATTACTTTTTGCGCTTCATAATACCTATGAGGGGCTAGTTTTAAGTTTCGCCAAAATAGTTTATTATTTTTTTTAATTTGAAAATTTAAAAGAAATAAATTAACAATTATAATGTAGAGTAAAAACATGATAAAATAAATATTTCTTTAAAATATGTTTACAGTAATAACAATTAACATATTTTAATAAAAGTTATAGAATAAGTTAAATAAATTTTAATTAACGGATTAATATTTTCAGAAATAATTTTTTAATAAAATGGTTATTGTAAATTTAAATTAATTAGTTTTATGATTAAGTTTCATAAGAATGTAAAATTTGGTTACATTAAAAATTTGTAAATTTTTTGTAAAAAAAATGTAAATTATTTAAGGTAAATTTTTTGTAAAAAATATAGGATTATTTAAGATTTAAATATTGTAAATTATTTTTGTAAAAAAATATAGGATTATTTAAGATTTAAATATTGTAAATTTTTGTAAAAAAATGTAAGATTATTTGAGATTTAAATTTTCTTATATTTTCAAAGTTTAATCGAAAGAATTTAATGAACTAATTTTTGGCGAAATAATTGTAGTAACTAGAAATTTGTTTAAGTATATGAATTGTGAATATTAATAAATTTTTGTGGTGTTAAATTATGACTTTAGAATGTGATAATAATGAAAGTGGCATAAACGCTACTTACAATACCGATTATTAAAAGTACATTGTATTTTTTAATTTTTTAAAGTAGGTTTTCTTTTTAGAACCTTTGATTAATACAATTGAATATGATATGTAGCATTCAAAAACTCAAAATAGTAGGAAAGTTATATGCTATCTTGGCTTTGAATATATAGAGTATAAAACCAAATCTGACTCTGATAGATGTAGGTGCATGCAGCATTTCTATGAAAGGTGTCCCGTATTCACGAGGGTGAAGAATAGTGAGCTTCTTGATTAGCCAAATAGCAATTCTCATGGATCATGTCCCGAAAACGTTAACGTTAATATTGTCATCACCAATATAAAGGAGATGATGTTTGGATTCGGTGCTAATCCAAGAAATTCAAAATTATTTGATTTTCCTTTTTAATGTTTTTTTGCAGTCAACCAAATGAAAAAAATCTACCCAAATATCCCATTACCAAATAATCTCGTTATCCAATTGTCCTATTAGTAAATTGTCCATTCCAAATGGTATTACTCAAATGTTAATTATCCAATTGTCTGGACAACAATTTTAAAGTGTTTCGTTGCCGTACAACTGTGGGATTACATTGAAAGGTCGAAATATTCGGTCCGAAAATTTTTGACCGAATAAATAAGTGTCGATTGCTGATTTAGATTACCTGGTCTTTCAAGTGCATTTTCAAACGTTAAATTACCAAAAGGTTGTTTTTTAACATGAGAAAAATATACAAAAAAGTGAAATACCCAGAGTACAGAAAATCAATATTTGTTTTAAAATTTCTCTTAACAAATATATAATCAAATAAGCTATAATTTATAAGGAATTTAAAAATGTATTTATATATTACGAAATAATGCAGAAAATTATAAAGTTATGACAAATTAAAAAAATAGAAATTTAAATTTATTTTTCTAATTAAATTTATAAATAGCCAATAATTATGGTGCAATCGCAAATTTGATTTTTGCAAAAATGACTTATTAATCATTTAGGCAGAAATTCTTTTAATTGATTCATGTATTGTCAACGGGATTGCCCATTTTCACAGCAGCTCAATCGAATCATGTGAAATGTGTAAAAAATCGTTTCACAAGTTTGGGGTACACATATATGAAGTTAGCTAATATAAGTATGGTATAAAAAACATTATCATTAAACGATGAACAAAAAGCTGGTGGAAAATTAAACAAGGAGCAGATAACATTCCTTTTTTGTGCAAATTTTATAGGAGAAAAAGAAAATCCATTGGTGGTTGGTAACTCAAAGTGCCCACGTGAATTTAAAAATTTAAATTTTGATCAAATGAAATTGAAATATGATTGCAATTCAAAATCTTGGATGACATTTAACATATTTATTAAATAGCTAACCTGTTTAAACAAAAAAATTTGAAAAAGAAGAGAGAAAAATTCTACTACTGTCGGACAACGCTTCTCCGCATAATATAGACATAGAATTTTCAAATATTGAGCTTTTTTATTTCCCACCATATACTACAAGCAAATTCCAACCTCTTGATCAGGGGTTATAAAGTCCTTTAAAGAAAAATACAAAAGCATATTGACAAGAAATATCTCAATTGTGAATGAAGAAGAATTGCCATATGATGTATTAATTAAGAGAATAAAGTTGGTGGATATTTTGCCTATTATTATAAATGCATGGGGTGAGATTTCAACAGGGAGAGTGATGAACTGTTTTAATTATGCAATAGCAAACTGGAGTAGGGTTAATCCAATTGATAAAGATTTCGAACCAATTTTACGATAAAAAAATGACAGCGAAACGGAAGATATTGTGCCAGCTTATGATGATCATTATATTGATGACGAGAGTTTTTTAGCCTAAATTACAACAGATAAAAATAAAATTGAAGATTACGATGATGTAGTAGATTCAATGTATGGTGAGATTGGCTTTATAGAAGCCTGGGGTTGCCTAGAAAAGTTGGAAAAAATATTTTTTACAGCATAATAACGATGCCTTTATAAAAATTAATGAATTAAAAAATAATTTCGAAGGTATAAAGAAAAAGAGATTTACTAAAATAACTGATTATATTATGAAAAAGAATAAATAAAAAATTAAGTCGTTATTTTTTTAATGGCCCATCTTTTTTTTGGTTACCGTCATGGTAGTTATTTCAAAAATTAACTGTATAAATAATTATATGTATTTTAATTTATAAATATATAGTTATTAATTATTCTCATAATTCTAAAAATTAATTTTTACATATATAAAACTTCAATAATATTTCACTATTAAAAAATTCATTTTTACAAAAATTAAATTGTTCTAGAAATTAATTTTTTCATAAATAAAATTCATTACTATTTCATTTTATTACAACTCATTTGACAAAAATTTTATTATTCTAGAAATTAATTTTTATTATATTATATTAATTTTATTATCATATTATATTATAAAAAATGCTTGCACAAATCTTAAAATCATTTATGCTCATATAATATTATTAAATATATGAGCATAAATGATTTTAAGATTTTGTTCAAGCATTTTAAAAATTATTGGGAGAGAGTGTCATGTGAAGCATTGTTGATAAGATCATGTGATCCTAAAATCAATGTTCAAACAGCACTCTCAATTAATTTGTTAAGAGTTTTCGATGAGACTTACGTAAGTGATTACATAATCATTCATTTCTTATATAAAAGCAATAAAAAAAGAATATAATCAGTGATCTGATGATGACGGTTAAACCGTCAAAATATATTATCACGAAATATATTTTTAAATGGCGTGTATTTGTTTTAAATTATAAATCATTATAAAAATTTAATAATAAACTTCTTAACTAAGATACTTTTTTTCAAATGAATAACATGATTAAACAAGATAAGAATTTTATTACAAAAATAAAGATAACATAAAATAAAGGTGTCGTAGACTAAATATAAAAATGAAACATCATTTTGATTTTATTTTGTGTATATTAAATTTTTGGCGTATGATTTTCAGCTTTAAATAAGGGAAAATAAAAATTTATTTTGCCCATCAATTCATCTAAAAGTTAAGAAGCATAAAATGGCTTTGTTAAAAACTCAAGAACTAGTTCTAGAGATTTCGAATATGCAGATTATTTGAAATATTAATTTTTGTATATTCGGAAATTAAAGGTTATTTAAAATTATTAATCAAAGTCAAAAAATAAGCTAGTAGAATTTTTGTGACACGAAAATTCACAATATGAAATTAAAATTGAATATTCATATTACTATTTTGCTCAGGTTTAAGATCGATAACAATTTACAAAAAAATGTTTTTCAAATAATTTTGTGCAAACTGAATATTAGAAAAAATAGATTTTGTTTAAATACTGACAAGTATGTCGGAAATTTGAACAGTGACATAAAAGAAATAAAAAATTGTAATTTGTGTTAAAATAAAAATTTATCGTCAATGACCAAGTTTTATTATCACCCGAGTAATGTGCCAACCACATTTAACAGACTTAATTATATTTTATATAAAATATGATACTACATAAAATATTTGTTTTCTTTTGATATTATTAAATGCTTTATGCCATAGAAAGAGAATAATTACAGAATCCCATATCCTTTTTTGGGTTGCAGTTTATTCTTCAATAAATTTTGTTAATTTGATAATTATAGTTAATTTCTTGCAATTAATTAATAATGTCGGATGATTTATTGGCTTTCCTATTCGTTTTATTGAATTTATTCAATAATATATTAAAAAATTGCAAGATTACTTATATTTACATAACGTAATTTAAAATAATTTTTGTATACAATTAAAGATTATTGGAAATTTGATTTTATGTGTTTATTTTTATAAAAAATATTTCCATAAATTAAAAAGTCTAATTAAAATAAATAATGTTATTTTTAATAAATAAATTATGAAAAGAACGACTCGTAAATAATAATGAATGTAATAAATTTATTACCTACTAAATTCGAAATTATTTTCGTTATAATTGATAAAATTTATTACAATATTACAGCAAAAATCTGTATCTGCTTGTGACTAATATAAGTAATTAAGAAATGACCTAATTTGAGAAATTTAATGACGACGTTATTGACTGAGTTCGTCAATATGTCTCTCAGTAAGAAGGCGCCTGGTCCCAGTGATCCTGAGATGAAAATCAATTACAGCTAACATCACCTTGCTGAGTTATGTAATCATCAATATATATATTTCGAAAATATAATTTGATTAAAGCTTTTTTATATAATTATTGGACATGTTTCGATGTTTACATACATCATCATCAGCAATTTTCGGATATTTAGTATATGAATATTGAATTGTTTGAATAATACAATTTTTTACAATTTTAATAAATATAATTTACTTTAAAAGGTGACGAAGAAATTAAACATTATTATTTATGAAAATATTATTGGGTAATAATGGCAAAAATTATTTCCTTAAAAATTTTAAGTATTGAAATAACCTTACTTTGCCCATTCTGAATGTTAATTGATGGGTTGTAGTGTCTTATTAGTAGAGATTCACAAAACTGTCGTTCGTAATGTGAATCAAAAC
>MQRK01235440.1:4231-14333 GCA_001938485.1 Girardia tigrina
ATATATATATATATATATATATATATATACCGTGTTTCGCACGATATAAGACACCTACTACAGATTTATGGCAAATTTTCTAAGTTTTTTAATATAGGACACCCCCATAGTATAAGACCTAGTACAGATTTAGGGCAAATTTTCTAAGTTTTTTTAATAAATTAAATTAAAATTATTTAAAAATTAAATTTTTAAAATGAATTTTGTTTAAATAAAAACATTTATTATTTTTTAAAAAATTTAAATCATTCATTATGAAAAGGAAAAGTTATACAATTAATTTCAAAATTAGTGTCCTTAAAGAATCAAGAAACAAGAATTTGACGGAATATTGTAAAGAAAAGAATTTGTGACCTGTGTAATGGCGAGCAGATTACGAATATCTACTCCTAGAGGACATGCAAGGGAAAGGAAGCAGTAGAAAGGTTGGTGCAGGGAGGAAACCTGAATTTAGCGAATTGGAAGATGACATTTTTAATTGGATTTTGCCTCGCAGAGAGGCCAATTTCGAAGTCCAGAGATCAGATGTCCAGGAGGTCGCCCTTAAGATTGCAAATGAACATGGATTTCCTCCGATAACTTCAAAGCTCCAACAAATGGCTTGATGGGTTTCTTAGTAGATTTAACCTTAGCATTAGACGATCAACTTCTCTTTTTAAAATTGAAGTATACTGAGATCATCCGCCGTGCAACTGAGTACAAACAATTTATTGACGGTATTGATTTTACTAGCTACCAATTGACGAATATTGTAGCTATGGATGAAACTGCAGTTTACTTAGGTCAGTCCGCTGAAACTAAAATATTATGTGAAAGATTCGAAAGATTTAACGACAAATTGAATTCGATAAACGTTATTTTTCATTCATTTCTCAATAAATGGGCCCAGCAACTGATGAACAGAATTTCAATGCGCAACCCTGCTACCTCCGTCCGATTCTCAAGGCGACCTGAAGGTCAGGCGGATCATCTGGTAGCAGAGCGTGGTTGCCGGCGCCAGAGAGGACATATTATCGTGAATTTTGTGTATCATTATTTGTTCGAGGTATTATTATCATTATATATATTTTTATATAATAATTATATCATTTTTGATGGTATCAATTTTTGGGCATTCCCCTTCCTTTTACCGCAGCGTAAGGTGGATGTGTCGACTGAAGTGCGAATTCCTCGGGAAGTAAAAGAGTTAGAGGTTGTAAAAGGGGACCTGAAACTTCCTGTGATATGTTTTCAGATTTTCGTGAAGATGCTCACAGACAAAGACAATTACAAGAAGTTCTACGAGCAGTTCTCCAAGATTATCAAATTTGGAATTCACGAAGACAGCGTCAATCGGAAGAAGATTTCAGATTTCCTGTGAATTCATTCGACATCGAGCGGTGACGAAATGACGAGTTTGAAGGATAACGTGATCCATTCGACGTATGTGGAGAGACTGACTAAACCAAGTTTGACTAATACTCGAGGACGACAGAACACTCAGCGATTACAAAATCCAGAAAGATTCGACGATTGAGGTAGTTCTCTGCCTCAATGGTGGGATGGACTCTGAAGATCTTGAGAAAACATTCTCCGAAGGACTTCGAGGGAAGAGATTGAAGAAAGGAACATTGACCCGATGGAGAAACAAGGTATTCGATTAAACGCTCAGTGAAGAAGAACGGAAAGAAGTCAAAGACCAGTATGAAGAAAAGTATTTTGAAGTTATCGAAAATTTGGAATCCCTCAAAGAAATCGGGACGAAGTTCGGAAGGTTCGATGATGTTGACGAGATCGACGAGGATCTCAGAGGGCTTGAGAAAAAATTCGAAGAATACTCAGATTTAGTTGAAAAGGTCGCCTCAACAAGTTTAATGAGGACCACCTCTTCCGGAAGTGTTTCGGATTTGAAGTGTAAAAAAAGTTGAAGATGTTTAATTCCTTGAAAGTGCCAACCTTTCGTGGATCGTATAGAGAATTTCAAGAATGGAGAACGTCTTTCAAGGTTTATATTGAGGATACTGACGGTTCCGATGAGGAAAAGCTCCTTTATTTAAGACAATCTCTAGTAGAAGAACCTTTTTCGCTAGTAAAAAATATCGGTTTTGGTCCAGACACGCTGCAGACATCTTTACCACGACTTGAACGACAGATTGTATCAATGCTTGTTGGAAGAGGTGAAGCGATTTAGACCGATGAGGTATAATGAAGTTAGAGATATGGATAATTTCGTAAGATTGTTAGAAGAAATTATCCTTAAGCTGAAAGATCAACAACGGATGTATGATCTTGAAAATGGTTTTTTATATAATGAGATATTAAAGAAAGTACCAGGTAATTTGTTATGACATTGGGAAAGAGAAATTCTGAACGAAGATCCAAATTTGCTTCCAATAGTTTTACGCTTCTTAAATTGACTAAAACTTGAGAAGAAGGACCGAAGAACGCCTAGTCGATTTAGAACCAAATTAGAGTCGTCAAGTAAAAATATCTTTTTTAACTTCTTCAGGACATCCTAAGATAAAGAATGCTCAACAAAAAGTAAACTGTTCCCTTGGTTCGAAGGAACATTATTTACAAGAGTTCAGTGAATTTTTGAAAATGGATATCAGAGAGAGGAAAAAAGTATTGATGGAGAATGGATTATGTTACAATTGTCTAAGGAAAGGACACACTTTAGTCAATTGTCAAAAATCAAGTTTGTGTAAAAGAAAAGGATGTAATTTGAAACACCACTGGCTGATTCATATCAATATCAAAACTTCAAGGAATGAAACGAGGCAAACAAGAATCAGGAGACATTTAAATCGAGTAAAGTTCAAATTGGGAAACGTGTCGAGGATGAATTTTCCATTGTGGGTGAGACAGGCAATTTATCCGAGAGCAAGAAAATGTCTCAGAAAAGAAATGAGAATTTGAATAAAGAAAACGAGAAGGATGAAAATTGCTTCGAAGTTAAAATGCCTTTGGTCGGTGAGACAGTCAGTTTGACCGAGAATCCATTGGAAACTTTTCTGACGATCGACGTTTTGGAAATGAGTGAATCAGAATGTCTTTGTGAAAAAGCATTTGACAAAGGAGATTGCTGTGGAGTTAAATTGTCTTCAGTCGATGAGACAGTCAATTTACTCGAGAAACATTCTGGAGCTATTAAAGAGCAATGTTTTGACGATCTGGAGAATATTGTTAAAATTAGTAAGAGGCAGATGAATATGAATCTGACCGAAGCAAAAACGACTGAAGGGACGAATCTTAAAATTGAAGATGATCGAGAAAGTTCTGATTTGAATTTGAATTTGATTGAACAAGAGTGTTCAAAAGATTTTGAAATTAGAGATAAAAATTATAAGATCAATTATTTAACATTGGAAATATTGAAAAAATTGCAAGAAAGCAATTGTATGAATAGGAATCTTGAAATCGACGATTCAAAGGAGAGTAATGTGAGTGGATTCAGCTTGGGTGGTACGAAGTTGATGCCGTTGATTTTATTGAAAATGAGAACAGAAATCAGACTATGTTGATTGAACGAACGGAAAAAGATGAAATCAATGAAATCGACATGTACTTAGAAAACATGAATGATTCCTCTGATATAAAAGATTTGCTGGAGAGTATTGATTGATGAAGTCTTGATTTCAGTTCAATTGAAGACATTTAAAACTGAATCAATAGATGAGAGAAAAATGGGTTCAAGAGATGTGATTGAATTTCAAGGTTCGAATAGTAAAGAGTTAATCATGAATATAAGACGCTGGATTAATGAAATATTCAATTGTAAGGAGGAAAGAGTCAAAGAAGCAATAAAGATGAATATTCAGATTCATGTAATGATTAGATGTCACAGAGAATCAAAAGGAGATTTAAACTTTAAAAATCGAACACAACAAATGATTCCACAATAGAAATTTAGAAAAAAGATATTTGATGGAAAGATTGTCGTCAAGAAAGCAATAAGGGCGTGCCAAATCAAATTCAGTTGGGTAAAACAGTTTTTCTCTTTTGATGCAGCTAATTTTCTGCAAATGGTCTATCGAGTATTGGGGAAAATATTTTTGGAATATTGCGAATATCTGTGATAAAATTATTCGATTTCTAAACAGGATAGCTGAAAGATTGTTAAAAGATGAAGAAAGAGTTTCGCATGAACGCAAAAGGAATAGAATGAAGAAAAGATTGTAAAAGAAGGTTCAGTTGACCTAGATGAGGTCAAAGGGGGGAAGATGTTCGGGATTCGAACATTTTAATTATTATATTTTTGTTTTTTAAATTAAATTATTATCATTATTATATGTTCGTTTCAAATTGGGTTCAAATCAAATCAAAATAAAATGGAAAATTAATTCAATATTTTTTATCATTTTGAAATTATACGATGGAAATTGAACAATTTAAATTGTAATTTTGATTGAAAATTGATAGTATGAAATGACTTTGAGTTTTATTTAGTTGAATAAAATTGATGAACTTGTGAAAACGATAGTGATTTTGATTGATGAAAATAAATTCGATACGTGACTTAATATCGTTTTGAATTGATTAAAGAGTGAATTTCATTTCTGGATGCTGAATTATGCTAATTGAATTTAAAAATAGAAATAATCAAATAAACGGCACAGTGTTTCTATATGATCAGCAAATGTCGGTGTTGGATGAAACTTACGATTTAAATAGAAAGCAAAATGCTTTTGGAGAAAATTATTCCAATAAGATTACTTTTTACAAAGCGAAATGCGAATCAATCAATTCGAAAATCGATACTGAAATGGTTAAAATATTCTGTGAAAGATTCGAAAGATTTAACTACAAATTGAATTCGAAAAACGTTATTTTTCATTCATTTCTCAATAAATGGGCCCAGTAACTGATGAACAGAATTTCCCTGCGCAACCCTGCTACCTCCGTCCGAATCTCGGGGAGACCTGATGGTCAGGCGTATCAATATATATATATATATATATATATATTGTTGGGTATTAGAATTATTTAGGTTTGTATTTGTATATTATTTTTATGTGACTCACAAATAACCAAAAGGTTTCCTCCAAAAATAATATATGAAGAATGAACAAATCCGTTTAATAATAATTTATTCTGCTAACAACAATTGAAGTACAAATATAAATTCAACTCTATCAGTACGCTAAAAATTCAAAGAACAAACTTCGTTCACTGTAACAACAATACTTTAGTTCGAGCGATGCAAATTGTTTGTTTAAACTTAGCTTCCCCTATACAGGATACTAAATTTCTCTTATTATTTCTTTAGAAAAAAATGATATTACAAAAATTAACAAATCAAGTTTACCACACATATAATTCAAATTTAGATTAATTCTTCTTTCTGAGTGGTAAAATGTTGAACTGAAATAACTATTGTTTATATACTAGTTTTTTCTAACCTTGAAAATTGAATAATTAAAACAAATCTCAAAATATTTACAAATATTCTATAAATTTTATTAAAATAACTATTATAATAATCAAAAAATTATTAATTTTAACCAGCGAATTATTTTAAATTTTTTATTAGATTTTAAAATTTAATTTACATTTTTCGGAACCCCAACAATATATATATAATTGAAAAATATTTTTAAAAAAGATAACAAGTCGTTATCTCAAAACTCGGATTAGTGAGCATTCACAAGTCGGTATTACCGATATTTGGAAAGAAAATTAACTTCAGTAATACCGGTATTATGGAGTTTTAAAACCGGTATTAAAATTAAGAATCAACAAAGCATTTGAATAAAATAAAAAATCACTTCAAGAATAAAATGGATGACTCTTTGACTGGTACTATTTCTTGTATGTAGCTAAAGATACCTGTCTATTCAATCTTATTTGCACTTCATATGACATACGAAATTTACTTCAGTATAAGGGAGCATCCATTAAGGACGTCCTATAAAAAATAAGCATATTTTGACCCCTCCCCCCTCTTGTCCCTTTATGTCCCTTTTTATTAGACACCCCCCCGGGGGACATCCCCCAGAAAACAGATTTCCCTCATATTCAAAAGAATGTATAGAACATTGAATTTCTAGCTTTAAAGATTAGCTTGTATATAATTTTATTTTGGCTGTAATATAAGTCACATATTAAAAAATAGAATAAAAAAATAGATTTTAATGAAAGACGCTGCTGGGGGATGTCCCCTTAACAATTGGACTCCCTCCCTATTGTCCCCAAATGTCCCCCTTGTGGTGACCCCCTTCCGCCCCCTTAGAAGGGGACGTCCTTAATGGATGCTCCCTAAGGGTATCATTCCGAAATCTCCAAATGCTATTAAAAATGGTAATAGATGACGGAGAATAAATTCGGGAAGAAATCATTAAAGATTTTCTATTTTACAAACTTGAAAATCATAAATTTAGCCTAAGATTTAAATTAAATCCCTTTTTAACAATTTTATAAAATTTTTATTATTTTGAGTTTTTATAAAGAAATGGTTAAAATTACTATTTTAACCCCTTTACCGTGGAAAAAAATTTTTGTTTGGAAACTATGTAATTGTTTTCTTTCATTATTTGATTTGTTATGTTGTATGTATGCATAAATCTACACAAACTACACTATGCATAAATTATAATCATAATAAATAAAGATTTACCCGAAGACGAGTTAACTCGTGACACACGGTAAAGGGGTTAATTAATATTTTTAGAAATGAAATATTTGAAAAAGATATAGAAAAATTGTTCAAATAATCATGATTAAAAATAGAAATAAAAACCAATTAGAGCGATGCCAAACGGTGAACGATCTTCCAAGAGTTTTGATGACTATAAATTTATAATAATAAAAATTCAAATGAAAATTGTCCCAATGTTCTTAACACATATGAATAGTCTCTTTTTAATACCGCTATGAGTGGATTTACAATTATCCATAATAAATTTTATTTAACCTGTGTTGAACGTGATGTAACAACTTGAGCCAATGCAAAATTATACATTCCAAGATATTGTTAGAACACTTCTAACTCAGTGGAATCGATGAATAAAGCTCTAAAGCAGTTTTTTTACAAAAGATATCACAAATCTAATCATATATATTAATAAGTACAATATGCTCCCTAAGGGTATCATTCCGAAATCTCCAAATGCTATTAAAAATGGTAATAGATGACGGAGAATAAATTCGGGAAGAAATCATTAAAGATTTTCTATTTTACAAACTTGAAAATCATAAATTTAGCCTAAGATTTAAATTAATAAGATTTAAATTAAATCCCTTTTTAACAATTTTATAAAATTTTTATTATTTTGAGTTTTTATAAAGAAATGGTTAAAATTAATATTACTATCTGAACAGTTTAATCATTTTTTTAATTACAGATAAATCAGCTTTAGATTCCAATGTTGCAATAAGTAGATTTTTGTCAGTTGAAAAATCAAATAATAGAATCTTGTTAGTTGATCATAAATTTATGATTGACTTTAATGCTAAAAAGTGCTCTTGTAAGCGTACATTTGAAGATGGTGTTGCATGTATGCACTTTTGTGTCATAATATTGATTAAAATACAAGATCCATTGTTTTAAGTTGAACAATATTTTACGACATCAAATTATATCAATTCATATGTTGCCTCGATTTTGCCTCTTTCCTCCACGGATCTTTCAAAAGATGAAATACTACCACCGCTAGCAAGAAGATGACGAGGCAGACCGAAAATCACAAGATTTAGAGCTTCTCTTGAAAATTAAAATAAAACTTTTTTAATGTCAATATTTTATAAATAAATATAGATAACTTGGTATTTTATCGGAATCCTATTTTTAAATAAAATATATCTAAATTCTATTTTTAAATAAAAAATTTTTCGATTCTATTTTATAAAAAACGCTTTTAAATTATGTATTTTATAATATCCCTTCAAAAAATATTGAAAAAATACTTACCTAATTTTACATTTTCTGACATCCATATTCTTATTAAATCAACTGATGAAAAAATAAGCTCATGACCCAAAGACACTTCATCAGATAAAATATTTTGATAAAGATCTTTAGAAAAATAGCAAAAACACCAATTTAAGTTAACAAATCCCTGTCTAAGCTTATCAATACTTTTATCCTTCATTATCCAAGATATCTGGAATAAATAGAATAAATTAAATTATTTTATTATTAGTTTTTGTCGTTAAAGGTTTAAAACTCTAAATTAATATTTTTACCCAGCAAATTCATAATTTTATACATCAAATTCCTTTTTTTTTGAACTTCAAATTTATACATTTAATAAATTTAAATTTTTAATTTTGAAAATATTTGTTTAGATTCAATATTAATCACCAAATTAAAATTTTTAAAGTAAATTATTTGTCTAACACGTTATCGCATAGTACCACAATTGCCGTCCAATTTTTGAGGGAGCAGGCCTTTTGGTACCGCCGTTTTGGTCCCAATCCATTTTGGTTCCACCGTATATAGTATACTACGTAATATTATACTACTACTATATTATACAAGATATAGTAAATTGGATTTCAAAAAATCAAAATTGTATTTTAAATTTGTAAATTGTATTTCAAAGAATTCATGAATTTTTGCCGAATTCATTAACTACATAAAAAACTTTCATTTTAATATGGAAATTTCTCAATTAAAAGTGAAAGATTATGTATTTAATATAAAAAATATCAATTTAATATGAAAATCAAAATTCGAAAGCCAATTGAAAATATTTATTAATTTCAACGAAATTTATTTATATAGTCCAGTTAATGGTTATGCAATCAATACGTAATCAATACATCATTTAAAAACTCTCAAAGTTGTAGAGAGTGCAGTTTGAACGTTAATTTTAGGATCCAAAGATCTTATATATAACGCTTCACATGTCACTCTCTCCCAATAATTTTTAAATTGAGTACACAGAATTTTAAAGTGTTGTGAAGTTATATCTCCTTTACAATGTCTTCTATGTCCTGCAATGTTACTATCTCCTTTACAATGTCTTCTATGTCCTGCAATGTTACTTCCACCTTCATTGCGACTGTGTTCCTGGATTCTCTTACAGAGATGACGTGAAGTCTCTCCAACGTATGTGGCGTTACACCCATTACATGTATATTGGTAAATGAGATCCGAACACAATCCCAATGGTGTTGGAGATTTATTGTCGAACATGCTTTCAATTTTCTGGGTACTTTCAAAAATGGGTATTAAAGAATGATATCGTCATAAATCAAGATAATAAATACAGAACGAGCAAATTTTATTGATGAATTGTTGTGCCATGTAGATTGTAAAAAGGTCTATAACTACCTCAGAGATGATTTTGACATGGAAAATATGAGAGATTTTATAAAAGAAATCGTTCAAAGTTGCATGAATTGTTAGAAAATGAGATCCATTTATTGCAAATATTGCATTACATAAAATTTGATGATATAAATGGTAAAGTGATCTGTGTAAAATATTTCAACAATCTGATGTGACTTCTCTTTTTTGTGTTATATATTGTTTTATTACCGATGAACATATCCTTGTTCTATGCAAAGCTATATGTGATTTGTTATATGAGTGATGACGAATGTATATCGAGATGAAAATCAAAATCAAGAGTCATGTTTATTGATGCCAGTAAGGATGTACTCCTCCCTGTAATTTCTCCACCGATTCCAAGACCAACACAACAGCGATACAACTGTGCAAACTCTCTCATCAAGTACATAATGAAAAATGAGCAAGTGTTTTATAATTGGGTTGTATTATAAAACAAAAAAAAACATTGTACATTGTATTTTGGGTGGGAGTGTGGTTATAACTCTATACCTTTTTACTTGAGTACCTTTTTACCTTTTTACTATACCTTCAAAGTGAGAATAGTAAAAATTTTAATTTTAAACTAACAAACAATAATTCCAAGATTTATTTAACAAAAAATACAAGAATGTTTCTATTAAAACTCTATATCAACCATGTTAATAGCACCAACTACTTTGTTTTGAATTTTCGCAACAAAGTTTGTGCACATTCCTGGAGTTGGGCTTCCCATCTCTTTCAATGGTATTGAGCCTAAGGCTCTTTAGAGGGTCCACCCAAACTAAAGTCCTTAAGGGCCCCCCGATAGGCCTCCTACGGGGTCAGTGTCCTTCTGCCTGCGAGCGA
>MQRK01235440.1:25727-41738 GCA_001938485.1 Girardia tigrina
CCATGTACACAGCAATGGGCCAAGGGTGTTGTCGTGAAAAGAATAGATCAAAGGAAATATCTAGTAAATTGCAACGGATTTTGTGGTCCAAGACATATCGCAGACATTCGATCTAGACAACCTGACTTGGTTGAAAATTCCAAGTCATATTATATGGATATGGAGGAAACTGCATCACTACCAGACAATCAAACACCAGAGGAACAACCATTGAACTGTAGGCCTAGTAGAGAAAGACGAAGACCGCCTTATCTAAATGATTACATCGTGGATTCAGATTCTTCTGTGGACGAATCTGGTGGGAGTGTTGGATATTAGATATTTTAATTATTTGAAATATTTAATATTTACTTTTTTGATAAATATTTTGTTTAAATATTATCAATTAAACATTGTTTTGAAAATAAACTTTTCGCGTGTTACACACTCATTAAAAACATTTTGCAACTAGTACATCAAAAAATTAAATTTTTTTATCCATTCTTTATGCAGACAAAACTCTACTTTGCCAACAAAGATTTTAAAATTTAACAAATTTAAGATTTAAAAAAGTTCAATTAAAAAAATCATTAAAAATTAATATAAACTACTTATAATTTATAAGTAAATATCTGGCAATCAATATTTTTCGACAACTCCGAATTTTCCGTTTTTTCCCATCTTGGAATCTTAAAAAGATTTTTTCGATCAAATTTTTACATAATCATTTATTGTCATCGAGAATGAGTAAGTATGCAAAGTTTGAAGAAAATCGATTGAGTAGAAGGCCTTCAAAAACAGGTTTCTAAATTCCATGAATACATATATATACGACGCTGTACAATGTTGTGTCGCACCAGGAATTTGTAGAACATCCTTTTGAAAACTTTGATTGATCTGGCTTTATCCGCCAAACGACTACGAGAAACCAAGACTTTCTTCTTACTATATTCTTCCACATATCACACCAATAATTCTTCCTCTAATTCTGTCGAAGTCAGTTTCCTTCCGCCACCACACAGACACGTTCTCTTGCTTATCTGAGGAAGTATTTTGGTCTCATTTCGTAATTGTTTCCTTTGTTTCCTCCAGTCAATGATGACAGATCGATTAATTTCAAAATGCTGGGGTGCAGAGCTGTTGGAAGTCTTCTTGGCATTCTCTAATACACTTAACTTGAATCCAAGTGTGTATGAAGTTCTTTAACGACGATTGTTTGGTCCCATTCATCTTTACCTGCAATGTTGACGATATCCATAGGTAAAACACAGCAATGAATCAATATCAATTTGCCATGCCAGAAAGCAAATGGTAGATAACTGTACATGCTTTTAGCTTAGAAGCACCAATCAGTAGAGGCATAAAGTGAGATTATGGTAGGTGTCAGGCGGTGCGTTACACACACACACTTTATTACTTACTGCTGCACAACCTCACCTCATGTTAAATAGAAGATACAGTAAGTTGGACAACTCGCCCGCCCTCCACTGTGTGTGTAGCTGGTGATAGGGCCAAATGTTGATTTGGTTGATGATTTATTTTTTAAATGGTTGTTACCAGGCCTGTCTTATATAGCGAAATGTTGTTCTAATTAAGCAATGTCGGTATATTGTTTTGAATAGTAGGTTTAATGGAGCATGTCGCTCTAATTAAGCAATGTCGCTATATTAGAAGAAATACGGTATTTGTAGTTAAATTATATAGTTAAAATTTGTTTTTAAACTAAATCAGATAAAATATTGAAATGAAATTCTGTAAAATTATTGTAATTTTTAAAAATAATGAATTCAATTTGTAAAATTAACAATTTAAATAAATAACATGTCAGTATTTATAATTCAGTATTTTACGTATAATCAATCTGTTTGAAAAGAAAATAAAAGAAAAGTTCCTCAACAAAAATTGTTTTAATAATTGTCAATTGTTATAAAAAAGTTTTTTATCAAGAGGAAAATGTGGGATACGCCCAGAAAACCAAAATTGAATTTTTGAAAATTCCTCAGAGCAAATATAAAACCAATTAAACTATAATAATTAAGGAATCCGAAAATGTATTTATTACGAAATAGTAGCAAAAATTTATAAAGCTTGTTTCAAAAGTTCTTCTGAGAATTTTATCTAAATGATTGAATGCTTAATAAAATCCTCAGAACTTTTGAAACAAGCAATTTTTAAATAATTAATAATTTTATTATCTTTATTTTTGACAAATTAAATTTTAGATGCTTTTTAAAGTTAAATTTAAAAGCATTTCTCAATTTATTAAATATGGAGTATAAATTTTAGAGAAATTCCAAAACATTAGAAACTTTTATTTACAAAAATTCAAAAATATTTAATTTATGAATTCTAAAATAAACAGTTTGTATGAAATTTAATTTCATTTTAGAAGTTTAGTTAAATTAATATGCAAGAATATTTACTTTATTGTCGGTAAAGTTCATCAGAGTTATGGAAAGATTCAATTCTTCATCAATTCGGTAATTTATTACATGTAGTCCTGCAATTAATTGACAATTGAAGATGCATACTGACTCGCGGTACATGCTAGATAATGAAGTTTCATCTTTTTTTATAATAACCACATCATCAATGTCACTTGTAGACGGAGAGGTTTCACTGAAATCAATATTAGATTTATAGGACCAATATTTAAAAGTAATCTTTAATTGTCCCCTCCATAGAATATCTAGCCATTTATAAAAATTTAACGAAGATTTTTCGAATAATTCATGACAAAACTCATGATTTGTAGTGTCAATACGAAATTTCAATATTGCATCGGTTGGTACAGTAGGATTAGAACTATCTAAAGCTGTTGAATCTTTTAGACTGCTAATAGATTTTATAGGTAAACACTTTTTTAAGTTATTTGGTGAAAATGAAAGCAATCTGTGAAAGCAGCGTTTTTGATTGCTAAATTCTTGAGCAGAAAACCGTGAAATCAATATATTTGACGCATTATTTATTTCAAATTCATCAAGTAAACAAACTATTTGGTCAATGTTGAGTTCTTTACTTTCATTAGTGAGAAAAAGTGAAAATTCCAGAATTTCATTTTCATATAATGTTAAATTGGATGAATACACAACGTTTGTAGAAGGCATTTGTTCACTAGGTTTATGGATGGAATTATTTGACTTTTCATTTATTGATGATATAATACGCAGTTGTGGCATCATCGGATAAAGTTTAATTTCTGGAGTCTTGGTAGATTTAAAAAGCATATTTTTAATAGTGTTATGAGGGTGAAATGTTATGTTTTGAATAGACATAAGTTTATAAGATACATTTACAATTCTATATGTACCAACTGCAATATTTTGCAAATGAGGAACAATAACAAAGTGACAACGAATTTTCTTTTTATTCTCAGTTAAATAATGAATAGAACTAGTTTCAGATGGGACCCAAGTCTGAATATCTGTATCCATATTATTTAACAAAAAAGAAACTTCATATAATTGAAGAGGTGTATCGGTTAGATTATCAAAATACAACAATATTTCACATTCTTCCCCACATATCCATATGACGGGTTCCAAATTCATATATTGATTGTATTGTGCACCTGTTTTAATAGGAGTATATAGAAAAACAGAATTATGTTCTTTCTTTTTTGGATTTCTAGGAATTAAATATTCCGGTAATCTACAAAGAAGTATACTAGATAGTCTCGGTAAATTAAAAACTGATACATTCCTATTCGAAATTCTATCTTTTACGGTCCCTGATTTTGAAATACTGTTAATATCTTCAATAAGTTTGTCGAAATTGTTTTTCGAAATTTGCATATACCAATTGTCTAGAATTGTTATTCCCAATCCCAGTAAGATATTAGTTGGAGAATTCAAAATTCTACAAACATCAAACAACTCAATAGTTATTAACATTTGTATTGATTGAAAGCCTTCATTAGGCTCGGTAGCATTCGATTCATCACTTAGTAAACATATCAAGTTATCCGTATTTTTGTTCATAAATAACACATTAGATTTTACATTCAAGTCATTCAAAATAGCAATTAACATATTCATCTTTTGTTCATTTACGTACTGTTTGTTTGAATTCGTTAAGGAATTAACTCTCGTACTTAATAAAAACACTTCTTTATATTTATGTAAGGCTGACTTTCTTGAAAAACCCATTTGGCAATACAACTGAGACAATGAATTGTGATACTCTACTTCATCATCATGCAGATGTAGAGTATCATTTTTTATCATTGTAAGAAAATAAGCTGCATCTAAGAATCGATGCTGATCAATAAAAAATCGACTAGCTTTAATGATGGAATCTAAATGAATTGGGTACAAATTCTTTACCTTATTTTTAAGTATTTTTTTATAATGTGTTATACAAGTGCGATACTTTTCATATAGATCTTCAAGATTATGAATTTCAGAGAAATTTTTCAATGAATCATTAAATGTTAATTTTTTAAGAAAAGAAAAGTCTGACTGATCTGAAGATGACAAAATCGGTGACATTGTTTGATCACTTCTTGATTGATTCAAATACTTAAATTTGCATTTTTCATGTAGAGATGTAACTAAATTTTTATCAAATGATTGAGATGTATCCAGAGAATTGTACATAATCCATGAGCAACACAGACCTTCTTCAGCACCAGCCAGCCATAATTGATCGTTAATTTTCTTTAAGTTAAAAATAGCTTGTTGATAATAATAATATGATTCAAAGTAGTTTCCACACAATAAAGAAAAATCAGCTGTTTGTTTATTTAATCTACCAAAGTATTGACGAGATCGATTACCTTTAGAAAATCGATTTTCTTCCAGAAATTTTTTTGTATCCTGATCAACTGGATCTAATAAATTAAATTCACCATCATCAAGTGATAAAACTGAGCCGTTATCTGAGCTACCCTCATTGTTTCCTTGGCGAGTTTTGTTTTGTTCGACTTTACTAGAAAGATAAATTTCGCGACATGCTAAAGCCGAAGATAATTTTTCGAAAACAGTCTTGAGAAAGTTATTGATGTCTAGCTCAAATGAACCTTCGTTGTATATTTTTCTATCGACATTATTCGGAGATGAATTGGAAATAGAAGTTGTAACCACACTTTCTAAAGAAAAAAAAATAGTTAAGATGCAAATTATATATATATATATATATATATATATATATACACCGCCCTANTATATATATATATATATATATATATATATATATATATATTGTTAAAAAAAATCATTTTGTCAAAGCATTTTTTAATAAATTGATTACAGTACATGTTTCGGAATATTATCCATCTTTAGCAATTGCATTAATGTATTAATGTTATTTTCATTTTTAAAAGAGAACAACTCCATCATTTATTTATTTAATTTAAGATTTTATTGGATAATAATGGCAAAAGGTTTTAAAGTTACCTATGAAGAATGAAACAAAATTGAAAAAAAATACTAAAACGTCTTCTTAAGAATAAGAGTATTAATCGAAAATTTAAGAAACTGTTGACATGTCATGGTTCACAACCAGCTAAATTATATTGCCTTACTAAAATACATCAAACTGATCATCCAATCCGCCCTGTTTTATCAATGATTGAGACTGTAGAGTACAATATCATAAATGTTCTTGATTCCTTATTGAGTCCCTTGATTTTGAATGAATTTAAGATCATGGATCGCTTTAAATTTAAATATTTCATTTTGGATCAGATACTTAAAGGCAATTTTGAATGTATGGTCTCATTTGATGTCAAATTTATTTACGAATGTGCCCATCGATGAAACCATTCAGTTGTGTGAAAAATTATGCGATGATAATTCTGACTCTGTGAATGAAGTAATAAACAAAGATGCAATGAAAGAACTTCTTAAATTTTTGACCAAAAATGTACCATTTCTTTTTAACGATGAATGGTACATTTAAAAAGATGGAATTTCAATAGTTTCCCCATTAGCATCAGCGTTGGCATCAATTTTTATGAAGGATAAAATCGATATATACCCTGGGAAAAACCTGTGCTCTACAAGAAATATGTAGATGACATCTTTCTTCTGTTCTAAAATGAACCATTCTTAAAAATTTTGAAAGATCTACATCCTAATATTCAAATTCACTACAGAATTGGAAGTTAATAACAAGTTTCCTTTTCTTGACATTCTTGTCACTAGATGAACGAGAAATATCGAACTGAACTATGTAGAAAGACAACAGATACATGTCTCTATCCAACAATACATAGCTTATGTGAGGAAAAAATATAGAGAGGATATATAAATGGTTTGTCTTCCAATTTCGAAACCGCAAATCACGGTTTAAATATTCTTAGAGGACGCTTGATGGATAACATGTACACTATGGTGGAGTGAAAACCACAAAAAAAATTAAGTTGACGATAATTACAACTAGGCATAAAAGTTGTAATAGGCTAAAAGTCGTTCAAAACCAAAATTTGGACTCATTCGTTTAATATTTTGAGGTTCCGGAATGCAATCAAAATTTTATATAGGCATATAAATAGTAATATGTCACATAATATTGAAATTAACTGATTTCTATTATTTTACAGTATCTTGAACACTTCAGAACAATTAATATAATAATATGGTTACAGGTATCTGTAATTACACAAAACACGGTACAAATACACTAATACAGTTTACTGAGTAATATAGTCACAACATTACTGTTCAGTATGTTCACTCGCGGAAATAAGCAAATGTTCAAGTGTCACTCAGCCTTAAACTGAGATTTAGTGTGAAACACTGGCATGTTTTTACTTGGTTGAATGCATGTCTTGATAAAACCCTCCCTGCAAACAGAACCACATACTTTCTGAGAGGATTCAGTCACCAACATAACACATCGTTCAACCGCTTGAGTGTGACAAGGGATGTCATAGCACGGAAGTTTTTCCTTCCCATCTGCAGTAACATGTAGAAAATCCAAGGACAGGTGCATTGTTAATGAAGATTCGCTTGCCAGTCTATCAGACTGAAATAATCTGATAACTGGCGTGTTGATAACTGGCACTTGAAACATCTACCCTGGGCACTGTGTGCAGGTTGACCTCTTTGACCCACTGAAGACAGTTGCTCGCTTCTGACCTTCATTATCTTACAAACAGCTAGTTTCCGAACATGTTTCTGGCTGTCTGTAAGCATAGAAAGAAGGACACTTTCTTGGTGGGCAAAAAAGACGTTTCTCTTGTCCACAATGTTTCTGAATTCAGGAGGCAGATATCTTGTTCTCTGTATCATCTGAAAGAGGTGTCGAGTGCCATGACAAACTGACGGTTTGCATTTAATATCAAACCACATAGGCCTTGATTACAAAAATTGCCAGAACTTTAAGTGAGTCAGTAGGTTCCAGTGTTGCAACATAAAGACGAAGAATCCGACTTGCAGTGGTAAGCCATCTTGAGTGAGTTAAATTGTCAGGACTCATCGATGTCAAATGATCAGACCAGACACCAGTAGAAACAGCTGTTGATATTTGTAGTAAATAATTCTGGTCTATTACTCAGGTCCACCACATTTATATGAGAGAAATCATATTCTATCTTTTTATAATGGACAACTGGTAGTGCCTCGCATGTTCCCAAAGCTTTTCCTATCTGTCCCGAATAGCCGTGAGGTCCTGTTGTTGCCCCATCAATATGATGAAACAAATGTCGGAGAGGCAATTCGTTTCCGTGCAGCAAACAAATAATCCAATGCATTGGTCTGTGCAATTCAGTCTCTATTAAACTGATTACGCCTACAGTTCTGTCAGTGTTAACAGTCGTTCCATCACACTCAATCCCATGCAGTTCATTTATTGAAATATTTTCTGATCGGCAATAATTCAGTATTGATTTAGTAATTTCTTTTGCTGCACCTGTCAGTGGGGATACATGTCCAATAAAAGCTGAGTTTAGTTCGATAACAATGGAAATATGCTCTTCAGTAACTGTAATTCTTTTCTTCGTCTTTTCACACATTTCAATGGTCTTATCCTTTCTCCCATCGAAAAAGATTGTTGTCAGTTTTTCCGGTTTACACTCTGACCGCACTTCTTGTCTAACCTTCTTCCTGGCTCTTCTCACTTTACTCCAGTCAACAACGTTGTCAGTGTTTCCCGAACTGACTAATCCGATGTCTTGGAAAACAGCCGAAGCGATTGCTGCTGCCGCTGGTTTCCTAAGGATCAGAATCATCAAGAAGCACCAACATCCAACGCCCAGAGAGAAGAAAACTTGGAAGAGCCGACATCAAACCAATCCAATCCTCAGTTGCCGGACGCAATTGTGAGTATGCCGAGGATACAGCCGAACGACGATGCCGAAGAGACGCACCTACAATACCGACTGCCAGCCGATTACAAGACTGCAAGGGGGCAATTCAAGTGCCCATTTCGCGGTTGTTACGCGTCCACCGTCACAGCCAACGGCATGTACGGCAATGGTACCAAGTTCCATGGTTGGTCGTTCGTTACTGGCAAGCCGACTGCTCAGAGGCGGAAGGCCACTGACCCCGTAGGTCTATCGGGGGGCCCTTAAGGACTATAGTTTGGGTGGACCATCTAAAGAGCCTTAGGCTCAATACCATTCCAGAGATGGGAGGCCTACATTGGACATTGCCTGTAATGGGAGAAAGAAGCAAGCTCTCTCCGAATGCCTCAGAGTGGATATACAGTGTCTCTTTGTGGATAGTGCAACGTATGAAGACTTCATACATCACATTGTCCACAGAGACCCCACTATAGAAAGAGAGCAATACATCAACTCCTTAATAAGAAAATGGAAGCAGGGCAGAACAAGAGCCGATCTGCCGAAATTACTCAATGAGAGAGATAAACTCCTTCAATGTACGATAGAAGGTTCCTTTAAGGAGTGTTCGGGATTCGAAAATTTTAATTATTATATTTTTGTTTTTTAAATTAAGTTATTACCATTATTATGTGTTCGTTTCAAATTTTTACAAAGCGAAATGTGAGTCAATCAATTCGAAAATCGATACTGAAATGGTTAAAATATTCTGTGAAAGATTCGAAAGATTTAACGACAAAATGAATTCGATAAACGTTATTTTTCATTCATTTCTCAATAAATGGACCCAGCAACTGATGAACAGAATTTCCCTACGCAACCCTGCTACCTCCGTCTAATTCTCGGGGCGATCTGAGGGTCGGGCGGATCAAGGAGTTTGCCGAACAAAAGAAGCTGAATAGACATCTCAAACGGGATCACTGGGAATCCATAGTAAGCATCCCACAAGATGAAAAACTGTTTAAATGTACCAAATGCAGCAAAGGTTACAAAACGAAAGGATGGTTCACGAGGCATCTGCGTAAAGATCATCGAATAAAGGTGAAAGAGAATATCAATTAACATCCGACAGAATCATCAGCGCAATCCAACAGAAGAAGCGACAATCCAGACACAGACGAAGAACCCACACTCATCCAAACGACCGACTTTCAGTCAGCAACAGTCTAACCCCGACTATTTGAACGGTGGTGGAGAAAACGACTTATCCCGAAGATACACATTTGTCTTTTAGGATCGCAGATACAAATGCGAGGGGAAAGTTCAAATGTCTCTTTCGCAGCTGTACCAAGTCCACAAATACAGCCAAAGGGATGCTCAATCATGGTACCACAATCCATGATTGGTCGTTTGCAACAGGAAGCCAAAGAAATTTCGGAGACTGAAGCACTCCGTCTCCGTAGGAGGCCTATCGGGGGGCCGCTAGCACTCTTTAGTTTGGGTGAACCTTCTAAAGAGCCTAGTGACTCAATAACATTTGAAAGAGATTGGCTACCCACATTGGAGGGACAAACCATCATCCCAAAACCCGGATTAGAAAGCATTCACAATCATGTCGATCAAGATAGGTTCTTGATCATTGGTTACACTGTAAAAATAGAATCTCTTCTATTTCAAAGGATGAGTTTTCTGTTTTACAGAAAGGTTTTGATTCACAATATGAGCAGCAATCTGTGAAACAATATTAATATGACACTACAACTCATTAATAAACATTCAAAATAGACAAAGTAAAGCCTTTTCAAATCTTAAAATCTTTAATTAAAATTTTGAAATATTTTTGCAATTAGTATCCAATAAAATCTTAAATTAAATAAATAAATGATGGACTTGTTCTCTTTAAAGAAAATAACATTATGACATTAATATAATTGTTGATGATGGATCAATTTATTTAAAAAGCTTTCACAAAAATATTTTTAACTATATTAAATTAGCGTTCACAAGACTCAATATATACCGTATTTTATTGAATAAGGGCACCGGTGTGCTTATTAATCGTAGCTACCCAGACAGAGTGCGTTTATTCAAAAGGGTGCGTTTATTTAGTCCATCTAAATTTATTATAAAATTTATGGATGGAGAATGGCGATAAAGCCATGAAGTTAAATTTTAGCTTCCTGTATTTAGAGTTTATCTTTTCTTTTCAATTATATAGTTTTCTATACTTTTCCATAAATTTTTCTAAATGTATAAATAAAGGTGAAAATTTGTTTTAATCAGAATGTTAACATTTTAAGACTTGTTGACAATAACAAATCATTTATTTAGTCCGCGATCTCGTTTCAAATTTTAAATATGTTTTTAATCAAAGTGTCGGTTGACCTGCGTTATTTGTCGGAAGAAGTATTTTAAAAAAAATTAAATACTTTCATTTGAATTGCTTCAATATGTGGAGACGAAAAAAATGCAGTAAATTTTTGTCAATTCAGGGAAATATTAATGGAATACTTTTTCATTTTACTGGAATTTTTCCAAAAACCTCATTAACCCTATTAATACATCGACTCTTACTAAAACCTTAGTGAGATTCTGGTCTCTTTTAAAACACAAATCATGGAATTTCAGACGGAATTAAGGAAAGGATACTTGATTATATTGCTCAAATTCTTTATAAAAGATTTAATTAAGATAAAAATGATCAATATATTAATAACTTTTTTGATAAAATTACTAAATATTTTTATTAAAAATAATTAGGCCAATTACTATTTTTAAATATTGTTTTAATACTTTATAATCAAAGAAAACTAACCCCTGTCGTCAAATAACGCAAATTAGGCAAATTGTCTTTATCTTTTTTATCTGATTTTGAGAAATGTCTGTGAATCACAATTCTTGTGATAAAGCATTTAAATTAAAAATTTTTGAACGAGCTACAAAAGAAGGCAACCATGCAGTTGCAATGGCAATGAATATTAATCGAAAAATAGTTATTGAGTGGCTTTCGCAAAAGGAAAAATTAATCAAAAGTAACTAACTTTATAAATTCTGCAGCCAGCAGCGTTTACTACACAGTATTCATCCATCATCCATTGGCAACATGGATGAAACTGCCATTTGAATTGATATGCCAGGTGCGAGCACTGTTGACGCTGTTGGTGTAAAGTCAGTACCACTTAAGATCACTGGTCATATGAAACAAAGAGTTATTGTTTGGCTTTCAGCTATGGCAGATGGAAGAAAACTACCTCCACTAATTGCTTTTAAAGACAAGCGCTTTCCAGTTGAACTAAAAGAATACTATCGGTGTTGTTATTGAAATGTTAGAAAAAATGGATGGATGAATGAAAAATTAACATTGGCATGGTTGGATAAAGTATGGGGTTCATTTGCATTTAGTTGACGTCTGTTAGTTTGGGACACTTTTCGCAGCCAGTTAAAGATTTCTTAAAAAATAAAAAATTGATAGATGCAAAACCAGACGTGTGCACTAAATTACTACAATCAGTCGATGTGTCATGGAATGTACCATTTAAACAAAATTTAAGGCTCTTTATGATGATTGGCTTGCCAATGGTTACCACAAATAACTGTTGGAAGGAAAATACGTGGTCTATCAAAAGAGAAGATAGTTGCAATGATAAAAGAGGCCTGGAGCTCAATTTCTCAGGAATGTATTATCACATCCTTTGATACTTGCGGTGTTACTACAGATGATGTTAACGTAATTCATTGCACAAAAGTTTAAAGAATAGAATGTGGGATCTGTGAATCTCTACTGAGCTATAACAATAACAGTGATACATATCTCAATGAATTCAGTGCTGACGATGAAGTTATAAATGATGATGTTAACGATGATGAAGAGATTGAATCTGATTAGATATTACTTAATTTGCATTACACGTTTTTCTGTAACAATTATAGAATGAGAAGTGCTTTTTATTTTTGTATTTATTATTATTTAGTTACTTTTTATTTAAAATTAATAAAGATTGATCCCATTTTTGAATTAATAGAACTGGAACTTTCATTCTAAAACTAATCAAAATTTTACTGGATAAGAAATAGCACTATTTAAGCTGCCTTAAAATGGTAAGACAATCGTATGAATTTATTCTACATATTTAAATTGTGGTGCGTTTATTTAAGAGGGTGTGTTAATTCGATAAAATACGGTATATATATATATATATATATATATATATATATATATACTCTAAATATTAATAAATTACTAGAATCTAGTTTACTTGCATCATTTGAAAAATACTGATACCAGATAATTTCATTTTGCACAAAGGAATCCTAAATTGAAAGTAAAATTTTACTATATTTAGTTAATTAATCAATGAAAAGATTTTTTTAATTTTAGTTTTTTCAATATCTGTCCATTGCTCTAGCTGGCACATGCTATTATATCCAACCGATGCTATTTAAGTATATTCTACTGTTGTAGAACATATGTTATGCAAAATTTGTCTAATTGTCGAATTCATGAACTTGGCAAAAATATTTAAATATGAAAAATATTCAATTTAATTTTGGAAATTTTCTTAAAAAATTTCAAATTGGTGAATTTGGATAAACTATTTATCTACTGCATGAATTCGGTAGTTACATGAATTAAGTAAAGTCAGTTACCTAATACATGAATTCGGCATAACATATATGGATAAATTCATATATACTTATGATTTTTATAACAAAAATATCAAGAGGTCGTAAAAATACTTAATAGTGATCATTATAATTACATATCATATGAGGAATGTTTGATTTGTCTGAATGTTGTTTGTTGTCTCTCCTATCTAGGTAACTCATTAATATTTTAATTATTATTATTATTATCTGAAACTAAATTAACCCTTCGTTTCATGATTTTAATTATAATTATAAATGTTTTTAATTATTAAAAAAGTTCTATTAATCCTTCATTTCATGATTTTTTATTAGGTGGCAGACAAATGAATTAAACTAATTCGCACTGTATGCAGTCTTAACACAACAAAATGTAAACGTTACTTTTTAAAAATTTTATGAACATTTGAACATGTTTTTCGGTATGTGGTTTTTTAAGCCACAACATGAAACGAAGGGTTAATTTACGTTCAAGTTTAAAGTTTAAATTTATTTTAAATTTAAAAATCACTGTAAAATAATTTATTTTAAATTTTTAAATAATTAGGTCAATTTCATATCTTTAAAAATATTTGGTTGCCCGTATAGTTCGTGCCGATTTTTAATAACAATTCAGAAGAAAATTTTGGTACTTTCACTTTATCTCGACCCCTAAAATTTTTGATAAAAAAAATAAATAAAATTTCAAAATTGATCAAACAATTTATTCAAACGACTCAAATACTCAAAAAGCATTACATTTGTGATTCCGGAGGCCAGAACGCTGCGATTGCTTCAATCAATGCTTTAAAGACATCAGACCGGCAAGTTGCTTGCGCCAAATGAATTCCGCCAAATAGGATTCCAAAAACTCACGCTTAATGCCTCGTTGCTTCTTGTTGCGCCATTTCGTTGATCCCCACAAGCATTCTACTGTTTGCGTATGAACTCCACTGTCCGGATTTACAAAATTGTACTTGTGATTGACTTTGACATGCTCGAAGCCAGCCTTTTCCAATTCTTTGGTCTTGTACGAATTTATATAATTCATACTAATATATACTAATTCATATAAATTTTAGAAATAAATAAATAATTTATTAATCAATATTTTGTCAATATTTAATAAATATAAAAATTAGTTATCAAAAATTTTAAGGGTCGAGATAAAGTGAAAGTACCCTAATTTTTTATCTACAGACATGTATTTAATCAAACATGTATACACCGTTTTTTCCGAAGTCTTGCTGTCTTTCTTGTAACTGAAAAATTCCATCTTTACGAAACCTCATGTTTCTCGGAGAAAAACTGTCCAAGATAAGATTTCAGGACAAAGACTCAAAGTTCTTGCCATAAAGAGAACTTTGCAGCAGCCTAAATAGGTGATAGTCGTAAAGGGTAATGTCTGGGGAAAGTGCTGGGTGGCTTTGTACATTTAAGCCAAGGTCCAACAACTTTCCCGTTATTATGCAACAGAACACCATTACAATCGCAAAATGGAATAATATATTCGAGAAAATTATTAACTGTTGTAAATAACCAATTCTTTATTAATTAGCAAAACCAAAATTTTTCTCCAAAATCACACGAATGGTAAAGATATATTAAGAGATAAAATCTCAATTTAAAATGAAATTCTTAAAAAGCTTATATTAAACGAAGAGTTGTGATAAAACCGAATAAAAAATTCAGGAGCAGTTATCTGTAAACTGATATTTAGCTAAAATAACAGGATGATACAGTTAATGTCGTAAAATTTTAGAACGATTTACAAATGTTAGAATACCTAATAATTAAATCCAAAAGTGACAAAAATTCCGATGGTAATCTAAAGCTGTACTTACCTTACTCGCCATGAAAATTATCAATTATTTTTTGCCTTAAGTTGATGCTGAAATTTCATCTTTATCTTTCTGATAACATTGCTTACAGAAAAGTTCAGTATTAAAAATAGTTTATAAAAATAATTATCATTGAAAATGTTTATAATTACTAAAATTAAATTATTCTTATTACATTTCTAAAAATTAATAAAGTATATAAATAGAGACATACTTGAATAAATCTTAATTCTTCAGCTATGCTAATGTCATTTATATTAGCTTGTTTGACAAAATTGATATCGCCTGACGTCAATATGTCTCCATTATTATTGAAATAGTTTCTAATACACCTTTCATAAACTTTTGTGTTTTCATCACAAATGAATATTAAGCGACTTTCATAAAAACTATTTAATATTTTTTCCTAGTAATTTCAGTAGTATTTTCGATTAGTGTAAAATATTAACCTTTTCAGATAAATAATAATCTAATAGTTTTCTCAAACTGTTTCCCGTTTTAAATTCACTTATACAAACAAATCCAAAAGGTCTGTGATGACTTTGAAAATTTTCCCAATCTTTTTCCTGGGAAGAAAGCTGCGTTTTAAAATTGAAGTATATTTTCCTCAATTTATTATCTTAAAAATGATTAAATATTAAATTAAAATAATTAATATATAACCAGGCATTGACAAGTCTATGTTATCATATTTCTTGCAAATATAATCTAATAACGTATCAAAAGCTCTGACATTTGTACATTCGTTTTCGAAAATTGATACAGCTATCATTATTGAAGCATGATCAAATACTGATTGCTTATAAAATTTTGCTGGTGTCATAAATTCTCTTTTCGAAAATTTCTATCTTAAACGAAATATTTTTTAAATGTTCAATTATTTAAATATCTTTTATTTGTATCAACATTTTTAAACAAGGAATTTATTTTTATTTAATCAGATGAAATGAAATAATTGAATTTTAAAACCTAAGATGGAATTAGAGTAAAATCTTTTTTTCTAAAAGTTATAAATTTTGTTTCTTTAATTTCATTTAGAATATTTAATTTTATTATATAAAAACTTTTACAAAAATAAAAATGAAAGCTTAAAAACATAAAATAAATATTTTAGGGGAACTGTAAAGTTAGAAAATGAGTATATGGTTGTGGTTCTACAAATGCAAAGTAATTTACGGTTCCACGACAAAACGCCGCAAACAAAATCGCCGCGAACAAAAACGCCGCATGACAAAAACGCCGCGTGACAAAAACGCCGCCGTTTCGACGCTGTGACATTTCAACGCCAGAAATTAGGAATTTTAGGAATAAAATGAAATAATTTGTTATTAATTACGAATTTTA